>CABFWB010005862.1:13922-29765 GCA_902151455.1 Timema bartmani | reverse complement strand
TTTTTTTTTTTTTGCTAAATTGTTTCCCACTATTTCTCTTTCCCTAAAAATGTGGGTGTAAATATCAACTAAAATTTGACATTTCTCATTGCTAAGACTTTAGTGTAATTACTGTATATATATATATATACGCTGAAGTGTATATATGCTACTATGAATGTGCTGAATTAGAATGGTTTGTAAAGTCGCCGGTGATTCTACAAAGCCACTGGTTTGGTTGGGGAATGTAAAAAAGGCTTTACACATACTCACCGAACATTTTACAAAAATCCCCGGTGAATTTACAAAACTACCATCAACCACCAGTGAATGTTAATAAGTCACGTCAAGATTAGGTTTTTTTGGTTAGTTTAGGTAAGTTATGTTAGACTAGACAAGTTTAAATTAGCTTAGGTTAGGTTAGACTAGGTTAGTTTAGGTTAGTTTGGATTTATGTTCTATATTTTTAGATATTTTATAAAATCACCGGTAAATGTATATAATACAGTTCATGTTTCATACTTTCACCAAACTGCATTTGGAAATTTATAAAATCACTGGTAAATTTAGATATTATTATTATTATTATTATTATCACCGCGTCTTACTACCCGTTCGGCTTATACGCACTTACGCTAATGTATAATGGTAGGGTGATTGTGAGATGAAATGGAGGACCTACAGTTTAACGTGGAATCCGTCTGTGCCGGGACCGAGGATTGAACCCCGGACCCTCAGCGCAGAAGTCTGACACCTTACCCCTAGACCACCAGGTCACCAAAAATTTAGATAAATCCTATAGTTCGTTAAATAAACCATCGCGTTCGGTGATTATATATATTCACTGATTATTTTACAAACTAACTAATTCAGCATATTCACAGTAACATACATAGTATTGCGCGCCGGGGCTACATCATTCGTAGCCCAGTAGTGTAAAGATTAGCCAGTACTAATGTACCGTTGTCCAGGGGACGCCCAAATGTACTAATCGTACATCCTTTCCGTGGAGGCTCTTTTCATGCGATGAGGTGATGGTGATAGTGAGTGTGATGAGGTGAAGCCAGTAAAGATCTTAAACTAACTTGAGCCTAATTTACCAAACCCTGGTTACCGTTTGGGTAGTTCCCCTTTCGAGAAAAACACCCAAGGTACCACTTGGGAATCTAACCCGGGACTACTAGACTCTTAGCCAGGTGCACTGACCATTATAGCATGGAGCCAGTTTGAACGTATAGTGAGACGGGGTGACATAATAATTTTAATCATGTTTCTTTTAATTATTTTTTTAATGTCTCAGTTTGGCGTGATTAGGAAATGGTCTTCACTGGCCGCCATATTCACTCTTTAAATAACTGGTACGGGGCACCGCAAATACTTTGTAGCGACTTTAACTAAACTTCGTAAGATATTTGAAACGAAATAATATACACTGTTGCAGAAACATAACATCCTCAGTCCCCAGAATTTGTATGGCGAGTTTTAGATATAGATTAAACAAAATTATATTAATTTATATTTTCTAATAAAATAATGTTTTTCCTCAAAAAATGTTGAATAGTATTCGTTTGGAGAAAAAATATTCATATTATTGGATACACACAATGCAAATTACACGATTCAATTTAACTGTTAGTGGTAAACACACACACACAAAGAGATACTTTTTAAAAAAAGTATCTTTATTATCTACGTGTCTATATTTCCAATTTATATTTAACATTAAAAAAATACACTCTTAAATATTATAATTATTCCACATTATTAAGTTAGTAGGTTGAATTCTTCAGTACAGAGATCATCATATTCTACCACAGGGAATAAATGAAATAATTTACACTGTTACAAAAAAATGAAAAAAAGTATCATCTAGCTCCACTAAAAAGCATAAATATCAAATCCTCCTTTCCTAAACCTCAATTTAAAAATTATATTTGCTTAGAGCTTGTTAACTTTTATTTTTACTAAAATATATTTCAAATAAAATTATTAAATGTTCTTAAAAGTTCTAAAGCTTTGCAGTGATAAGTTATTTTATAACTCAAACAACTATTCATAGATACGAATTTCAATCAAAATCGTTTGAGCTGATTTTGAAATAATCAATTTTTTTTTAATCTTTTCCTCCTCCAGTAAGCTACCCACCTTTAATTTTAGGGTTAGATGGATTATTCCAAAAATACTTCTAGGGAACATAATGAAATCCCCAGAAACCAAGCTTTAGCCTTATTGGTAAAACAGATTATGCTCTAATCCAAGTTACAGACAGATAGTTCAGGGAGTAAAAATGAAACATCGGCCATCTATCAACATCTCAAATTTGATGGTTTTTTTTGGTGATAACGATACTTTCTCTCTTCTAGAAGTCACGAAAAAGTAGAATATGTATTTTTCTATCCAGTGGGGGGAAAAAATTCTAAGTTGGAAAAATCTGGTTCCAATGTTCTAATATCTGGAGTCTCGGTCTGCTCTGAAGTAATATAGAGACTGTGACAAAACATGTTATTATACCATCCACCATCTAGATCAGACCTTGGCACAAATGTCCCTCCCTCATTGGTCGGATTAGTCATTCAAGTCAATACCTACTGAATTAACCTACTTCCTTCCTCTAGCCCTTTTGGTGGCATTGTAAATACAGTCCATTCGCTATAGGAGTGGTGGTAACTGACAGCAAGCAGAATACGTTTTATACAAACATTGGTTGACAAATATTTATTGCTTTAGAAAATATTTATTGTTGTATTATTATTTATTATATTATAAATTAAAAATATAAAGGCTTCTAAGAATACGTCCCTAAGGATAACTGTATTATTGGCGTTTTCGTAACTAATTGAAAAAACAACAAATACTAATAAAATTAGTATGTATTTTGTTTCGCGGTTGTGGCAACAATATATTTGATATTGCATGAAATAATAAATTGATAAACGTATTATATTCACACTTGTATCTTCTTATAACTGGCCGCCAAAATAAATAAATGTGTTTATATAACTTAGAGAAAGAGCCACACAAAATATTAGTTTCAAAATAAAACATTTTTATTTTGTAAACACATGCGCATGAACACAACCGGAAAAGATTTGAATAGCGTCATCAACCGCCTTTGTTTCACCTGGTTCGCCATCTTAATTTACGAAGAAAAGGCATCCTTTTAACGGTTATTTTCATAAGTTCTTGTTTCAATAATGTTAAAACCGTTAAAAGAAAAAAGTAATTAAAACAATTGGTTTGCCGTGAAATTTTTGATGACAAAAAGTGACAATAACTAAACATAAGGTCTTAAGGATCATATGGTTTGGCAGATGGATACATGTAAGTATATCTGGTAACTTTTACTAGTTGTCAGTTACCACCACTCCTGTGGCAACTATACTTTAGTTGGGATTCAGATAGTTCTTACACCATAGACAGAAACAATCCCTTAGAGAGAAGACGTGGCAACGGATTTAGGTCACGTGGACCGAAGGGACTTATTTGTACTACAATGTTTTTTATTTTTTTATTTTGCGCATTTGTCCGAACCCTACCGCATATTTTACACTAATGGGACAGGAATTGGGACATATCGCTGACCCAGTAAACGACCATTATAACTCTAAAATCAATCATTTTAAGTAAGTTAGTTAGTTACCCGTAAAAATGTCATAAATTTTAATCTTTCCAGTAACTATTAATAATATTAAAATGTATTTAATAATCATATTTATTATTATTATTACAATAAATAGATAATATTCATTTTTTGGCAAGTTGTATTACTACCCATCCGGATTATAAGCAGGTGTACTAATTACTCTAAAGTGTTAGGGATGAGTAAGGTTGAATTTAGAGGAATTGTACGTGAATTTTCATAGAGGGAGTGTGTAGAAACCTTAGGAAAAAATGCCCTCAGTGCACCTGACTGGGATTTGAACCTAGATCTACCCATCATCGCCAGCATAGTCTATCACGAAAGTGATGCCTTAGATAATTTGACAATCGAAGCGGGTAAATTATAATATTAAAATAAATAAACCATTAATACTTCACTTTATAAATGTAACAAATAAAATTAGGGTTTAAGACTGCTTACCCGTTTCGGTGGCCGAATGGTCTTAGTCGTCTCGTGTTAGACAGGCCTGTTAATGACTGAGAGCTCTGCGTTCGAGTCCCGGTTGGGTCTACTGAAGGTGTTTTTAACTAAATGATTTCTCACTCTCCTTCCACGCGAGTGAGGGTAGATAACCTCTAAAATGCTTCCTTCCTCATTCCTATCCCATTAGAGTAATTATTAGAGATGCGTATAACCTGGACAGGTAAGACGCGTTGATAAAAAAAAAGGTTAGAATACAAAAATAGATTACTAATAAAATTGGATCAAAACTTTAAAATGTAGAATGACAGTCTATAAAGGTAAATTGTAAAGCTAGAGCATGTTAAAATAATTATAAGTTAAATATTAAAATTAAAATAATTGTTACATAATTGATTTTTTAAATAATATATGAACGTAAAAAATTTCTATTTAAAGCACATATTTAGATTTTGTTGTTCCCTTTTATTTAAGATATTTTTAGAAATCAAAATCGTCTATTTGTTATTTAAATCATTTCCTTCTTTAATAATAATTAAAGCATTGATTTACTCTATAAATATTAAAATAATTACTGAAATATCAAGGTACCACCGTAGATTAAAAAAAAATTTACTTATATTAGATTAAAAAATAACATATATTTAGCTAACGTTAATTTTTATATAACAATCATTCGAGTTGTTTCCGCTGTGTGGCCATTATCAACACATTGCTTTCTAACTTATCTCAAAACAAAATGTTGGTATTGTTGACACTTTTAAGCTAAAAACATGCGACCACCGAAACGGGTTCCTGAGTAGTTAAAAAGTTATAAGACATTAAAATATTCTTCAATTAACTAATGATTTTTAAACGTACTTAACGGAAATAAACTTGTTTATTTTACAGTTAAGGTTCAGTATTGATTTACATTCTTCTACATCATATTAAACTAAACAAAACTCAAACACGATGTCCAGCGAATACACAGAAACGCCGTGAGATAAATTAAAAGGCAACTAAACATACACTCATGTAGAGCGGATTGCATAACTGTTTGGCTTGCTATCTGTGCTCCAAACAATTTACGTAGGAACCCCGCCCTGTGATCCAGACAGCTCATCTAGGAACCCCGTCCTGTTCTCCAGACAGCTCATCTAGGTACTATCTCCCTGTTCTCCTGACAACTCATCTAGGTACTCTCTCCCTGTTCTCCAGACAACTCACCTAAACACTCTCTCCCTGTTCTCCAGACAACTCACCTAAGTAATCTCTCCCGGTGATCCAGACAGCATATCTAGGAACCCCGCCCTGTTCTCCAGACAGCTCATCTAGGTACTCTCTCCCTGTTCTCCTGACAACTCATCTAGGTACACTCTCCCTGTTCTCCAGACAACTCACCTAGACACTCTCTCCCTGTTCTCCAGACAACTCACCTAGACACTCTCTCCCTGTTCTCCAGACAACCCACCTAAGTAATCTCTCCCTGTTCTCCAGACAACTCACCTAGGTAATCTCTCCCTGTTCTCCAGACAACTCACCTAGGTAATCTCTCCTTGTTCTCCAGACAACTCACCTAGGTAATCTCTCCCTGTTCTCCAGACAACTCACTTAGGTAATCTCTCCCTGTTCTCTAGACAACTCACCTAGGTAATCTCTCCCTGTTCTCCAGACAACTCACCTAGGTAATCTCTCCCTGTACTCCAGACTCACCTAGGTAATCTCTCCTTGTTCTCCAGACAACTCACCTGGGTACTCTCTCCCTGTTCTCCAGACAACTCACCTAGGTACTCTCTCCCTGTTCTCCAGACAACTCACCTAGGTACCCTTTCCCTGTTCTCCAGACAACTCACCTAGGCACTCTCTCCCTGTGGCTCGGTGTGCTGTTGATGCTCTGGCTGGAACCACTGGAGCTGGCAGAGTTGATGGAACGAGACCTCCTGGATCGGAAGGAGTCCCCGAGGTTGAAGATCCCGTTGGGGGTGATGGAGAAGCTCCGGACTCTGTAGTACTCTACGTCCTCCCCCACGTCGTCTGTCCTCCGGAGTTGCCCCAGCATAGGCTGCAACCACAACACACGTCAGGTCAGGAGGGTTGCTTCATCTAGGGGCTAGGATAGGATATATACTGATGGCAAGTGTGGTGATGATATGGGTAGTGATAGCTTTGGTAGTGGTAGTAGAGATAGTTATTGGAATCATAATTATATAAATGGTGGTGATTGGAAGGGCACTAATAGGAACAACAGTGATCGTAAGGGTAGTGATAGTAAGGATAGAGAGAGGTAGGGTAGTTTTGATTAAGTGCTTCATCATTAGATTGGGAAGGTGATGGGAAAGCACTATTGACAAAATACATTAGACCCTCCATCCCTCGGTGAACACGGTCGGGGTTTGAACCCCTATAACCAGAAATACAGTCAATTGATCACGTGTAGGACAAAACAGCATTAATATATTTTATATTGGTTGTTCTATCTGTATGTTGAACCCCGAACATTCTGGTAAGTGATAGGCACTCTTAACACACAACAAACGCTTATCGGTAACATAGATTGAGGTTGGAGGTGTAATTCTTTGAAAGAGAAGGTGTCTTAGAAACGTTGCCATATGAAATTTTACAGTTTATTTGAAGGTGACACCGAAACAAACTTGGCAACTGATGTTTTCGTTTAAGGGACGAGGACAGTTAGTCAGAAATTCCTAAACTTGATGAAACCAGTGGATTTATAACGTTCCTGGGTGGAGCTTACTGATAGAAGGAGAACAAATAGGGGAGGAGGAAAATCCAAATGACAATAAAATGTGACTTTATTAAATGAGATAGTTCAATTCACAAAGATCCATTCTATTCTCCTATATCAGTTACCTTTCTTTTCCCGGACATTTAGCTCTTAATGATCAACAGAAATATGTGGATTGGGCACTTTTCAGAATGAAAAATGTCAACTTTTAAACAATGTTTACAAGTTTATATATGTATAGGGTCATAGAAAATAGTTTTATCTTCATTCTAGTAAACAAAAAACTTGTGTACTGTTAAATGTGTTGTCAATATTTAACATAAAGGCAACATCTGATTGGCAGTATCTCAGCTAACCTTGCAGCCTCCTTAATGCGTGATGGTTGAGAATACGAGATACGGTGCGTATTTTTTTTACAGTTTATAGGTCTTAAGCAAACTTTTTATTTGTAAAATATAAATAAAATATTGCTTCAGTAGATAAGTTTAGTTTGATCTTCTACACTATTCGACACGGCCTAACTTGAGGCATATGTTTGTTTAATATTTGCTAGGTTCTGGATTGTGAATGACAAAACGAGTATTGCAAGGTGTTGTGATTAGCTGGTAAACAAATAGAACATATGCTCTGACAACATAAACAGGGTGTCAGCATTCCTCACGGTAAACCAGGCTATAAGGCAGAATAAATAGTAATGCATCCAGGCTAACGGGGTTGACTAATCACCATAGAGTCTAGGAGGTCACTCTGCCCGTTTTGGGGGCTACGAGGGTTAGGAAGCCGGATCATAAGTACCTGTATTGGAGGGCTACCGTTGAGCCCAGGGTACCGGGGTTCATAAACAGTGTAGGATCACCTAGAGGTCAGTCAGGCTATTGGTTAGCATTCCTTGCATATTTATTTCTGTCACAAGATTCTAAGTAAATCTATTAAGTTCTAAGTAAATTTATTAAGTTTTTCTATATCCTCTACTATTCTTATCAGCATCCATGTTTGTAATAGAACACAGAAGTACAATAAAAACCATAAAAGCCCAAGCCGGATGTCAACTACGAACCCACACAATCAGAACCCAGTCACTTCCCCCATCCTCAGCTGCAACCTATCCTGACAACCTAGGCCCACAGTATGAAGAGGGGGAAGGGCGACAACATAATTTACAAGTCATTTTATATTTATCGTAAGACTAATGGTGGAATTGGAACAAAAACTTTTTAAATGGAGAGAAATGTTTTCATTGGTTTCCAGGAAACCCACAACAACAACAACAACAACTGTTGATATCACCATATGAAGAAAATTAAACTCTTATGTTTGTACTGGAGTACTATTATATTTATATTTTACAAAAATATGTTTTGCTATAAGAATTGCAAAACTATTCACCTCAACTTGCAATTCACTTCATCCCACCTTAAGGATATTTACTGTCGTGATTGTTAAATGAATTGAATTACGTCCCCTAACAGTGTTATTTTTAACTTAATTTTTACTACTCAGTACTAAGATATTAGTTTTTCTATCTGATGTATTTAACATGCACTTTATATATATATTTTAATTTTTTTCCCACCGCGTCTTAATATCTATTCAGGTTATACGCATATATAATTAATCTAATGAGATAGGGATAAGAAAGAAAGGAAGCATTTTAGAAATAATCTACCCGTATTTGCGTGGAAAGAGTGTGGGAAACTATTTAGGAAAAACAATCCTCAGTAAGAATTAATAGCCGAAGCTATTATTTATGCTTATTAGTGGGGATTACTCCACCTAGATATCATATTCTGAAAATTGAAAAATGACACCTGGACACGGGAATCGAACCAGAGGTCCCGGGTTCGATTCCCGTGTCCAGGTGTCATTTTTCAATTTTCAGAATATAATCCTCAGTATACCTGACTGGGGTTCGAACTCCGATCTCCTCGTCTTTAGCAGGCCAGTTATAAAACGAGAACGACGCCTTGAACTGTTCGGACACTGAAGTGGTTCTGCACTTTCTGAACCGACTGATAATATCAGCACGTGACTTATAGACTAAATTAAATCTTAGAACAGGCACAACTCCAAGCCCCCCGACCGTTGATTGGAAACCCCAATTTAACTAATGATACATTTTTCTGCCATGCCAGGAATCTAATCTGGGATCCTTATTTAGTAGGCAGACACGCTACCGACTGGACTAAGGTGTTGGACAAGTATTAGTCAATTTGTGCGCTTAGTTTAATTACCAGTTATCATTTACTTAACTCTATTCAACTTATTAAATAAATTGTACCAAACAGACTTTCACTTTTATCTTAAAGTATACATTTACTAAAAACTCGCAGGATTTGTGGAACGAAATAATAGATCTATATATTGTTGTAGAAATACTACGCCAAAGTCATAAATGAATACACTGTTATTTAGTTACTTTATGGTATTAGGAACTAGGAACACTGTTACAGAAAAAGTGAGAAAAGAGAAACTTCTTTGTCCACCAAAGAGCTTAACAGTCAAATTCATTTTCAAAAACCTGAATTAAAAAGTTTATATATTTGCTTATAGTTCAGAAATTATTAGTTTTATAAAAATATATTTCAAATAAAAGATTGTTATCTTTAATATTATCGCAACTTTACAACTATACCGCAACTTTACAACTATAAGTTATTTCGTATATTAAATAGTTGCTGAGAAATGATGAAAGTCTGAAAATTTCCCCCATGTAAAATATCCTGAAAATAATTTTAATGAGAAAAATGAGGGCTGCCATCTTGTTTATAGTTATAAACAGTGTCATTATATAAAATTTATTCAAAATCGTTAACGCGTATTTCAAGAAAATTGATTTATTTTTATTTTTGCCCTTCAGTAAACCACCTGTTTGTATATTTTTCTATTGTTTGACGAGTATTATTAATCCTATACTTCATTTTCATTCCTATATGTTATATCTTTGAATAGTGCTCCTTTTATCTAGGTTCTCTATGCCTCGAAATTGAGTTGTTTGTTGTTTTGTTTTTGTGATTTTGGTTATTATTGTTGAGGTTTAGTCTGTTTGTTTTGTTTTCCTATACTACCTTAACCTTCCCCACTCTTGGAGGCAACAAGACCATACCTAGACCACTCTAGGTCTATTGTTTTCCCGCCAAGTGTCGCTGGCACGGTTTTTTTTTTTGCTTTGTTGATTTAATTGTGCCGTGCACGGAGACTCGATCGAGACAGAAGTGAAAAAGGTTCCGTGAACCTTCACCCGGAAGTGGTCTAGTTTTGATTTCGTGTGCGTTACTGAAGAGGATTGTGCCAAAACACTACCAGTCAGACCACATAAAGTGAAGGTGAGTTGCCTCTATCCATTTCCATTCCACCAAACAGTCCATTTGTCCGTGTTCGTAACACTGGTCCTCCAGAGGCTTCTTTTAGTTTTCATTCATTGTAAATTATACTACACACCACCATTAGATTTAGGATTAGATATCTAATTACAAATACCCCTCGGGGGGACCTTAGGAAAACCTTCTATAGCCCTATAGAGTTTTAGCTCACTCGGTAAAATGGTTTTGGCTCCAGCCTGAGGTAGAGACAGACAGATTGCATTGCGAAAACCCCTTTTTTGGTTTCAGAGAGTTATGAAACGTCAACATTTTACCAAACTCTCGAGTTAGTTTTTTTTGCGAGCACAATACTTTCCCTCCAGGGTGTCGAGAGAAAGTAAAAATGGAATAAAATGAGTCAATGCCTTAAGTGAATTACACTATCCTTCAATTGAATAAAGAATGAAAAAATTATTGTATAAAATTAGCTGTGCAGCCGGTTGATGAATTAACTAATTGAAGACATAAATAAGTCTTTAACTTCTAAGATAGAATATTACTAAGAATTCGAGAGGTAATTAATATTTTTTTACTCATCTCCTCGTATTGTGTAATATCATCTCTAGACGTTTTATCTTGATAGGTATTAAAAAAACGTAATTATATTTTATGAAAGAATGAAGGGTCCTCTTTTTAATGCTTTTGCTTAATTTAATTTCCTCGCTTTTTTGCTCGTTACTAAATTTCTTTGCCAAAAAAAAAAAGTAAGTTTTCTCCTCCACCGATGAAACAATTCAGCTAAGAGCTGGATTTAGGACTTTACAGAATTAAAACTCATCAAATTTTAGCGAGTTTCTGTTTTAATGTCCCTTTATCTCCTTGCCAATGCCATTTGTAAGGTAAACTCGTCCAAGGACGCAAGAGAACATAAATAAGTGCTCTTTGAACGTACGGATCAGCTAATGAGATTTTGTACAAATCTACTGGGTCAAGTTCTATGGTACAACCCGTCAAGTTTACAATAAGTGGTACGACAAAATCGTACCATCTTTATCATAAACATCGATTATTATAGTTTGGAAGAACATAACCCGCTTTGGTGGCCACATGGTCTAACGCGCTACTCTCGCCATAGAATAGACTACTGATGACGGGGAGATCGAGGTTCGAATCTTGGTCAGATGTACTGAGGTATTTTCCAAAATGGTTTTACCCTCTTCCTCTACGCAAATGTGGGTAAACTTCCTCTAAATACAACCTAACTAATCCCTAAAACCACGAGCCTAATTATTCCAGAAGCGTAGAGCCCGAACAGATGGTAAGACATGGTGCTAATCATCAAACTACCCTTAAGATTGCTGTACAGTAGATCACTTAAAAGCGTTGCAGATGTTCAAGTGATCTACTCATTATTTAAGAAGAGGTTTTTGTTTTAAAATATAATTTTCACCAAAATGTAGGCGAAATTTATCAATTAGTTTCTGACCAGCTAAAAAGTTTAAATTTTAAGTTTAGAGATAAAAAATATATCAACGAGGTTTTAGGTTAAATCTAAACGTTAGAAACCTATATCTATCCTTCCTCTACCCCAGTGGTTCTCTACATTCTTAGTCACGTGACCCTCTAACCAGGGAACAGCTGATTCGCGGACCCCTTGATGTAGGATAAATGATTAAAAAATGTTGGTCATAAATTTACAGTGTATTGTAGGGATAAATTAGTCATAATATATTTTTAGTGTAAATATAATTACAATATAAATAAAAATACGGTAAATGTAGGTATTATATTTGTACATTTTAGACATACATTTTTTTAATAACTCTAAAAAGAACTACAATAAAAATGTAAATATAATAGGTATTATATTTTTATAATTATAATCACTGAAAATTTATGTGAGGAATGGAACTGCGTTAGTGGCTTCCCTGGACGATGTCGTGGACCTCCTGAATGTCCGCGGACTCCACTTTGAGAATCTCTACTTTATCAAATAAAGTCGTATTTTGATTGGGTCACAACAGAACATTTTAAGATAATACGGGATTGTTTTATTAGGTTTTATGTAAGTTATCGACGGAGTTATTTTTCTACTATGACGTAGCCACCACGGCCTCCCCTTACAAGGAAGAGAGGAAAATAAAGTAGATAATCTTCACCCTCTTTAAAGATAACCCACTGATTACGCTCAATTTTCTGAAAAAAAAAAGGGATGATTTTATGTTCGTCCACGTCCAGCTTTCCTATTCAGATTTTTTTTACTCACTATTATAAAGTGTTATTTATTTAGTAAAACTCTTCACAGATTATTATTACTAATATTTGTAGGTGTTCTGTCTAGCGGCAGATTTATTCCTTTTGTCAGCGAACTTAGACCACCAATACACTCTGTCCTCTGCCGCTACCTTTAGCACCCAGAATTTTCTTCTTCCCTTAAGTTTATCCAAAATTTTATTCCTCCATTTTTGCAAATAATTTCATATTTCCCTCAACCTAACTTTATACGACGTCATGCAGAAGAGAGTTCCTCCTAAGGATGTATCAATACAGAATAAAAACTAAAAAAAAAAAACTCTCCCCAAAAATGAAACGGCATTAAAGAAGCCACTGGTCACTTAACCGAACATCGTAACAAAGTCATATTTTCATTAAATATTGTGCCTCACATTTTGTTTTATTATAAATTTATTGAAATAATACTGCTTTAAAGAAATTGATTTAATTAATTTGAAACATTAAAATTAGAGAAATAATAAATAGAAACGACGTACTACTTTGGGTCTCAGGACTGGGAAAATATTATTTTTAGGATCGAGATAAAAAAAATTTCTGTAAATATTACTCTAAATTCTACCTTACTCTTCCTTATCCTGGTATTGTAAATATAAAGATAGCTCGTATGTATTAAGAAGTGGTGAGAAAACAAATTCTTAAACTTTTATTCTAGCTTTGGAGGGCTTATTTTTTTTAAATTTTCAAATATATAGGTTGGTTTCCAATTGTCTATTTTTATATTTTGGCAACATGAAGTGCAATATATGCACTTTTATCAGTCTAACCAACCGCTTTATGTTAAGGTGTTAACACAAAACATGCTAGAGATAATTTATTTTCAAATTTTCTTTTGACAACAGCAATCCCAAAAATTATGTTTTTAAGTTATCTTAAACGCCAAGGCCGTAGGAGTCCTTCTTCATGCCCATGTGTGTCCCTCTTTCGAGATTATTCGTCAATTAGTTCAAAGTTTATGAAGGAGCTCCACACAAAGCTTTCATTTGTCATGTTTCCTAACATTGTTTTTTAATCACCGCGTCTTACTACCCGTTCGGGTTATACCTAATATATATACTAACTATGGTAATGTTTGAGGGATGAAGAAGTTTGAATTGAGATGAAATCCTTCTATATTTACGTGGAGGGAGAGTGGAAAAACCATTTAGAAAAAACACCTCCAATACATCCGACTGCTATTCGAAACATGATATCCCCGTCATTGGCAGTTGAATCTAATGCGAGAGTGCCGCCTTAGACCATTCGACCACCGATGCGAGTACGTAGAGGTCAAAGATTGTTTCTAAAGAATAAAATGATGTAATCGATCCTTTGAAACAACTTGTTATGGCCCCCTCCCCGCTGTTAGGCCTTGCTCTGTGTCTAAAGTTGTGAACATCGATTTACTGACGTCATTGTCAGTATAATTAGCCCCACCAAGTTTCCTCTCGTCATGGGATCCAGTTTCTGATCGTGTTAAGGGAAAGTTTCTCCCCCGACAGACGTTAAAGAGTTGATGCCGGAGAACTTAGAAATGATTTCCGAGATGCCGCGTCGCGGGCCAATTATAACATTCTTTTTCTATAAATATAAGCTCTACAATAGTTCTTACTAGGGGTTGTGAGAAGTTCAATTATTCGATTTGGACCGAGCTCGAGCCAAATGTATGAAATATTCTCGAAGCCCCATCGTAGCCTGCATATTTTTGGTTAATTATTGTTAAAAAATTTTTAGCAACCCGTTTTACTATCCGTTCGGGCTATACGCTAATGTAATAATTACGCTAATTTAATAATTACGCTAGTGATATTACGGATCAGGAAGGCGATATTTAAAGGAAGTGTACCCGCACTTGCTTGGAAAAACCACCATTAGTACACCTGACCGAGATTCGAACCGTGATTGCCCTGTCATCGCTAGTCTAGTCCAACACAAGAGTAGCGCGTTAGGCCACGTGGCCACCGAAGCGGGTAACTGACGGTTGCTTGCTGTAGCAGGTTCGTGTCTAGATGAGGGCATTGCTTCCAAAATACCCGCTGGCTTCGTTGAGTCTCTTTTGAGAAATCTTAGTCGCATTCGTATAATGATTATAGATAAGCAATTTATAATAATTTATTCAAGAACGTGGGCTTAGTGACACACTCATTCGGCTTGTCGGTGATCAGGTAAGGGTTCAAATTCCGGCCATAAATACTAGGGCGGGGGAATTTTCCTAAACAGTTTCCCCCTTCTCCCTCAACGCAAATAAAGGTACATTTCCTCTAAATCCTAAATATCACACAGTTTGCTTTTTTCATTTATTTGAGATATTCAACGTGTACTTTCTGAACCGACTGATTATATTGGTACACGATAATTTCTATGAGCGATAGCGAAAGTGCCTACAAATCTTGCCGGGAAAGGTATTTTCACATACTTTGAAGGGTTCTTTTACATGCCACAACCTACATGGGACCAACGGTTTTAATTCCTCTCCAAAGGAAGTTGTGCTACGGATTTTTATCGCTCGTTGACACCGTTTGGGTTTGAACCTACGAACATCTGGTCCTGAGACGAGTGCCTTACACCAAGATGACTGAGGTCGACTACACCACAGTTGTAATTAAATTTGGATGGGTAGTAAGATTCAGTGAAAATAATAACTTAAAAAAACTAGAATATACGCTTGTAGGTAATCAAGAGGTCGCGATGGTTTCAAAGATAAAACTTGGGGTAAAGACCTGCAAAAGGTTGGGAGCCACTGATTTAGAAGAAAAAACCACCCTCGGTTGGGATTCAAACCCCAACCTCCCCGGCACTGGCAAGCCATATTACGAGAGCTTGATGCTTAGTCTACCCGTCCTTTGAAGTGGATACAATTATATTTTTTGGCTGTATCCCCGGGTAAAGACAGACAGACAGACTGACAGACAGACTGACAGACAGACAGACTGACAGACAGACTGAGTTGTAAGAGACACATTTTTAAACTTAGGGAGCACATTAAATGTCAAGACCTATAACAATCTCGAGGCTGGATTATTTTCACAGTTGCAATACTTTCTCTATATGAGAATGTAAAAAACTTGACTACCACAGCGGCAGGTCGGTCGACACGTTATTCTTTGTTTAGTTTCCTATCACATGTATGGTGTTCAGCTTCGGTCCGTGTTGTGTCAAGTTTAATACCGCCCCCTCTCCCTCCTCCCCTCTATGTTAGCTCCGCGGAGAGGGGTGAGGAAGGGAGGAGTTGTAACAAATACTCGATGTAATTTCATCAACGAATCTAGTTCGAGTTCGAATTGAGTGGATTAACAGACTGAACGTATTATTGGCGATGATGCCTCAAGTTTGATTACATTACGTGGAGGGGATGGTGGGGTGTATATTCCGCATGGATATGCTAACTTCGTTGTTTGCAACAGCTGGGATCTACATTATATCCAGCCAAGAGTGGCTAGAAAAGCTTCCCAGACAAGGTTGTAGACAGCCAATAGTAGGGGGGGGGG
>CABFWB010005862.1:0-13844 GCA_902151455.1 Timema bartmani | reverse complement strand
CTGAAGTGTTTTTTTTTATGGTAACCCCTAATTTGTACTTATACATTAATTTTGATATTGTTTGAAAAAAAATAAAGGCACATATATATTGTTCATAAAATTTCGGGGGTGATTTGAGCCCCCAGCATCCACCCCTCGACTACGGCTTTGTTACTAGATATGCTCTCATGTATCCATTCGCCAAGCCATACGATCTGCAAGACATTGTTGCATTGTCACCTTTTGCAGTCAAAACTTTCACAACAAATAATTTGTTTTTAATAAAAAAAAATCTTAACTTTTTTTTTTTTTACTTGAATCAAGAACTTATGAAAATATCCGTTTGGATGTTCCTTTTTTACTTTCTCTCGACACCTCGGAGAGAAAGTATTGTAATCGTCAGAAATATCGAACTCAAGATTTTGATAATTGTCAACGTTTCATATCCCTTCAAACAATAAAAAAATCTGTTTTCGCAATGCCGTCTGTCTGTATCTCACACTAGAGCCGAAACTATTTTACCGATTGGGCTAAAACTTGGTATCCGGGGTTTTCATAAGGTCCCCCCGAGGAATATTTGGAATTAGATATACAACCCTAAATTTAAAGTTAAAAAGGACAGAAAGAGGTAAAACCATTTGCTCAAAATTGGCTCCAACGATTTTGATTCAATTTTATATCTGAATATTGTTTATCATAATAAACAAGATGGAAATTCTCATTTTTCTCATGAAAATGACTTTGATTACATAAGTGAAATTTTACAATTTTCATAATTTCTCCGCAACTATTTGAGATATGAAATAGCTTATCGTTGTACAATAATTGTAAAACTATTTGAGACAAAAATATTTTATTTGAAAAGCGTATAACTCGAACGTGGTTAAGATGCGGTGATAAATAATTTTATTTGAAATACATTTTTATAAAACCAATAGTTTCTAAGCCATAAGCAAATGTATATACTTTTTAATTCAGGTTTTTGAAAATGAATTTAATTTTTATGCTCTTTGGTGGACAAAGATGTTTCTCTTTTCTCCATTTTCCTGTAACAGTGTTCCATGTTCCTAATGGCATAGAGTAAGTAACAGTGTTTATTATTTCATTTATGATCTTTGATGTAATGTTTCTACAACAATGTACATACCTTTTATTTCGCTTCACAAATCTCACTAGTTTTTAGTAAATGTATATTTTAAGATAAAAGTGGGAGAAAGTCTGTGCGATGCACAGTAATTATTTTTTTGGAAGTGGTCTCTGTGGTTGTGGGACGGAATGAGGGCGGTTAATGACGTCATACAAACCGTATTCAGTTTGTGTTCTTGCGCATATGTTCACAAAATAAAAAACTATTTATTTTGAAACTAAAATTTTGTATGGCTTTTTCTTTAAGTTATAAAAAATATTTTGGGGTTTATTTTGGTGGCCAGTTTTAATAATATACAATACAGGTGTGACCATAATATTAATTAATTTATTATTTCATATACTATAATATAATATAATATCTTGTTACCACACCCACGAAACAAAATATATTATTTTATTAGTATTCTTTTCTTTCAATAAGTTACGAAAAAGACAACGATACAGTAATCCTGAGGTAAGTATTATTAGAATTGTTTGATAGCACTTTTGATTGATAATATAGTATTTAATAAGACAATAATAATTATTCCCACATTAGCGACCTTTAACCAATTTTTATAGTAAAAATATTCCACCAGCTGTCAGTTACCCCCACTCCTACGCTGGACATACTGTATATTAACCCCTGAGGGGGGGTTTAGGAGGGATTGGGTGGGGCTTACATGTAGAGGGATGAGGGTGCCATAATTGCAGGAGATAAAACAAATGAACCAGACAGACAGACAGACAAAGAGGGATACAGAAATACTCGTTGACGAGACCAACAAAGTGGTACTTTGAGTCAAGTTTAGAGATCGCTACAAAGGAATCGGTTTTTGGTTCACGGAGGGAAAATTAGATATTAATCCTCTCGTATAATTTATGACTTGTAGTAATTGTATGCGTTTGATGTAAACTACACACACACACACATTCACATACAACATGGACTGGAACAACACGATATGATACTATACTGCCATATCTATCTATTATCTTATTCTATATATTGATAGAATGAAGAGTTTGTTTATCTGTCATGAGCATTGCACGACACATACCACATTCACAGGTCTGACATTTTTAAAATTAGTACCCCATGTACACAAACAAGTGAACCTAGAAGCCGAAATCTTATAATTTCCACAGTACAATCATTAAACTAAAAATATTTCTTCTTGGCAACGCCGGATACTTCAACTAGTCTTAAATTAAAAAAAAATACACACAGTCATCAACTTCATCTGGTCTGGTTTTCTGGGGGACTGGGAGATTGGAGTTCGAGTCCTGAAGAGGATATTTTTCCCTTCCTCCAATTGAATTGTGGGTACATTTCCTCTAAATATTACTTTTTTATTCCCTGCCCTATTTGTGTGAATATTCTAATAGTTGACTCAACTTTAACTTTTTAAGCGACTAGTCGATACGTACTGCTAAGGACGACCAATCACAGCCAAGAGTGCGTGCGCATTGAATTGGCATTGTTCATAACAATTACACTAACTCATGTTTTAAATATATTGTGTGTGACTGACTGCACTTAACCTACCGTTAAAATGTAGCGTATCCTGGACGTTTTATCAAAATATGTTGTATAGTTATTTGTGTTAATAATTTATCAACTGTGATATCGTCTGCCTCAATTCTAAAAAAGTCTGCGCTTAGTTCTAAAGAAATTTCTTTCGAAGGATTTAATTGGACATTGTTGCCAAATTTTTCATTGGTTGACACGATCACATGATTTACGGACTGTGTAGACGTGATTTCCATCTCTAAGGACTATAAGGATGTGGAGATTACGGACTCAGTAGATGATGGTGTTAAAATAGAATATTTAAAGTAACGACTTAAAAAACAAACAAAAAAACTTGCAACTCTCTAGCTCTTCTCTTCAAATAAGATCTTCTTTCTAAGTTTAGTATGTCTGTTTATTTCCATTTCAGAACAGAAGCCAGAGTGTTTATTGGAGTAATGTTGACAAGTTAGCAGAATTCTGTGTCTGTTCAGTGAGGTATTTATATTTACCTTCCTATTTTTCTTTGGTATATTTTCCTTTTATTTTCCAAGTTGTTTAAATGGTTTGAAAGAAAGTTTTAAAGGACACAAACTCATTATTTTGCAACCAATATTGATAAAATTTCATTAAGTATATAATTATTGTTATTTTATAAGTATATATTGACTAAAGTGACAGCTGCAGATCATATAACTTGACGTATGGATATGTGAAAAAATCTAGGAACTTCGCTAGCTGTAAGATAATTAATTTAATTTTTAGCAACGCGTCCTACTAATCTGTTCAGGCTATATGCGTAAGTACTTACCACGCTAATGAGTTAAGAGATTAGAAAGGTTGCATTTAGTGTAACCGAACTTACGTGGAGGGAGAGTGGAAAACCACCCTCATTACACCCGGCTGGGATTCGAACCCAGATTCCCTGTTATTGGCAGTCTAGTCTAACACGAGAGTGGCACCCTAGACCATGCGGCCACCGAAGCAGGTGGCTGTAAATAAGGTACTTCCTATTAAAATTGTACTATAAGGCTACATTTACCTTCCTTATTTCTTTTTTCACTTCTGTTGTATTTTTCAGGTTTTTTAACTAGATCCGCGAAAGAAGGATTCCTATAGGAAGAACAGAATCTGATCAAAATTGGTTTCATACATTCATACGTCAAGTCGTTAGATCTACAGTGATCAAATTTGATAGATAGTATTATTAACTCTTAACTAATACTAATAATGAATTAAAATCATATCAATTTGACCACAAACATGTTAGTATTTTATAAACTTTTCTTCAAACCAGAAACTTACTATAGTAGGCCTAAATTCTTTGTTTTGGAAATTTCGTATGTAATTAAGATCAAATTGCTTCAGAACGAAGCTAAGGATATTTTAAAATCTTAGTTATAAAACAAAAATACAACTAATGACACAATTATTCCTAAAAATGTTTGGCGCAAAAAAAAAAGAACAGAAAGTGTGAGTTTTCATTTAAAATATTTGCACCCTCAACATATTATTTTAACTTCGTTTGGTATGTTTTAGTATTAAGGCCATTAAAAAGATAAATAACCATATCAGTGGGCACATGGACACAGGAGTCAGTGTTTTATAGTCTGGTTTGCAGCGTGAGGGAAATATTGGGGGTTTGTATCTTGGTCGGATGCACCTAAGGTGTTTTTTTTTATCTAGAGGGTTTTACATTCCTCCTTCACACAAGTGTGGATACAGTACATTTATTCTCAACTCTTTCTCCCCAAGATCGCATTAGTGTATTTAAAGGCTTATTGGTCGGTTGGGTAGTAATACGCGGTGTATAAGAAACCAAAGTTAATTTAATTGACATGAACAACTGCACTGTGGGGAGATCTGGAGGATGAAATGAAGATTCTATAGCCGTGTAGTCCGTTTCAGTTGGTAAGGATTGACCCGGAGCACACTAATTGTTTAAGCCGATTAATTAGACTATCGTCGAGGCAAAGTGCCAAGTCTGATTTAACGGTGACTGCAGCTTGATCCATAATGGATAAGACAATTAAACCTGTAATCGGCAAATAGCTAACCTTGTTGACACCGCATCATGAGAGTACCCTGTTGGCATATCTCTGGATGTCGTACACCTTGAGCTGAGTGATTCACTGACGGATGAAAATATGCTCCGGCGTATAAGTAGAAACATTCGCGCGCTATTTCGCCAAAGACATGCCCTGTTTATTTGCTTCATTTCTGTGATCACTAAACATGGCGTTTAGCTGGTGGCAACAGCATCGGTGCCGTCATCTGACGTAGCCACAAACGTCACTATTTGCGCTTTCTTTGACCAATTAATTTACTTCCAAAGTAGATTTTTCTTTATTTTAAATATTTCTGAAAATGATGAAAAATATGAATAATACTGAATTATTTTTAAAGCTAGAAATTTAAATGTAATACATTTGGGTAAGTTTCAGACAAAAATAAATAAATTTATGCATAGATTTCTTTTTGCATTATTAAAACATATTTAGAAACTTAAAGGTAAATGTTTAGTTCAGTTGACAGGCTATTTAAGCCAGAGAGTCTAATTGATCCTTTGGAATATCACTATAATATGTTCGTTCTTCCTAATGCCTAATATATTAAAAAATACACTCAACAAGTCGTCTTTAGATAGTGGCTGTAAAAATGCAACAATGCAAAAAAAAGTAATGATTTTCAACAAAGTAGTATTTAAACAAATTATGTGCTTGTTCGAAATTGTTTTAATTACTATGCTAATGAAAGTTAACACAGTATATTCGAATGCACTGTAATGAAAAAAATAATTATATATGTATATATATTTATTTATTTTTATTATTAAATTTTTGAATATACGAATGAATTTAATTTATATAATATATAATATAATATTGTATTGGGCG
Organism: Timema bartmani; assembly: GCA_902151455.1. Taxonomy (NCBI): domain Eukaryota; kingdom Metazoa; phylum Arthropoda; class Insecta; order Phasmatodea; family Timematidae; genus Timema; species Timema bartmani. Next base: position 8,327 of record CABFWB010005862.1, on the reverse strand, counting down.
CCAACTACCAACCCCTCTTGTTTTGTGAAGTAGGTAGATTTTTATCATTAAACAAATTTATCCCCATAAACTGCTCAGCGGTAAGACGAAAGCCCTTTCTCTCAAGACCCCTGGACTTTACCTAAAGTTTGGACTTAAGTTGGACACTTACAACCGAAGACTTCCTGACGCAGATTATTATTCTTGCTCTGAACAATCCAATCTACTGAGAATCGCTATAAATGGGATGCAAGTTCAAAAGAAAATACAATGTACATTGATGTAAATAAAAAATAAAAACAATTAAATTTAAAGAGTGATTTTAATTACTGTAGTGAATGATATCCTTAAATAAACCCTACCTATTAAGGCATGCCTCCAAAGTTATAAAATTAATAAAAGTATTGCTAAGCAATATAAGAATACATATATATAATTATTGACATAGGAATATTTCTTCAAGCAAATAACAGGATTTTAACAACGACAAAATTTATTCCTTATAACATGTAACAACAATGCTATGATTCTTTAATAAACAAAAATATTGTTCTGAGGTGGACAAACGGTAATAATTCTGGTTTGAAAACTGAAGTTATTTGTCCTTCTTTAATAATTTTAAGTATTATACTTAATTATTTAAATCCATAACAGGATGATTACAGATAGATTTTATCTCACCCGAAAATGTCCTTGTTCTTGTAAATGTTGACCCAAAGCTCCGTCAACATTTAACTCCAGGCCTTAAATTTCCACAAAAATATTCCTTGAAAACTTTAACTCAACCTTCTTCACAAGTTAATACTTCCTTTTAGAGAAGTTTTGGACGATAAGAATTACCATGAACCATGAAAAAAAAATATAATTGAAGGATCCCCAGATCGGGTCCTTCTTTCCACTTTCAAAGACAATTTTAGAGTCACAACAAAAACTTAGACAAAACACAAACACGTTCTTTTTGTTTTAAAATAAACAATCACCGGCCTAAGAGAAAATATTCACCGGGATTTATAACAAAGAATAAAACAAACAATCTTAACTATTTAAATATTGAGAGTATTACTATAAAGATAATTATAATTTTAACATATGAACATAAGTCATCTTTAAAATTAATTTAAATTTGGCAGAAAAAAAAAACGACAATAATAATATCTTCCGCTAGGGGCAATTATTTCTCCAAGTGACAGCCAGATGTCATAAGTGTCCAAGGACATAAAAATAAATTAATATAATAGTTCCAAAATAAACCACTCTCTAGAGCAGATAGCGTTAAAATCACCTACCAACAAAATTAATAAACATGGCGTGTTGGCAGTTTATGAATAAAAATAAAGAAAGATGATTTAATATAGTGAAATAAAGGTAAGTAGATTATATGTATAACATATATTTTAATTGTAAATGAATAAATAATGAATATTCCAAACTTTAGGAGTTTTGAATGAAATTTAAAACAAATGAACAGTAAAATTGCCAACAATATTATATATTTGAAGAATTTAGTTTACTGATTATTAGATTTCTATTATAAGTAACTCTTTTAACCAAAAATAACATCACAGCACTAATATCGTATTTATTGCAAAACTTCGACAGGCTAACGTACTCAATAATACAAGGTATTTTAAATAAATATAACTTTACCACTTGACTGATTTAACAAAGCTACATTTAATTTACTCCAAATACACAACTTTATCATATCTCAAATTTGTTTGCGATCATTTTGTTTTAGTTAAAGACTAACCTAGTACAATAGTGTACTATTTATAATATGGAGTTATTGAAACTAATAATTTATTAATATTCCATTTTAATTTGTTGAAGCTATGATTACAAGTTGCGCCATTGCTTGAGAAAGTTGGCGGGAAACTTATGGTTTTACCCCTTAGTGTACCCAAATAAAGTCCCAAATGCAAGTATTTCTAAAAATAATAGTTACAAGACTATCCATGCTTTGAACAAGATAAGACTTTAAATAATGTTTTAGTTCGGTAATCTAAAATATTTCAATTAACGTTGTTAGAAAAAGAGTTTAAAAATTGAACATAAGCCTAGAGAGGAAATGTGAGTTTTTTTTTAATTCGCACGCTGGTATAAACAAATTACACACGTCATGTTTTATTTCTCGCCATTCATGCGCTGGTATAAAAAAAATACACATGTCATGTTTTATTTTTCGAAATAAAACCATCTCATTAGTGCAAATAAATATATTTTTTTGCACTACATATTAAAACTGGGAGCTTGGGAATATGTTTGTTTTTTTATCGATATTAAAACACCTTCAATGGATATATAAATTTACATCTTAACTCAGTAGGTAGCGTGTATGTCTATTTAGCTTAGGATACCGGGTTCAATTCCTGGCATGGCCAAAAAATGTATCATTGAATAAGTTTGGGTTGATCCTTTCACAGTGATGAATCAATGGCCGGGTACTGTAAGTTGTTTATTCTCGGTTAAAGTTAATAAATCGTGTGCTGATATAATTGGTCGGTTCAGAAAGTGCACGTTTAATACCTCAAATAAATGAAAACATATAAGTTAGCCTTTATATTATTATTAAGAGTAATTACTTCAGTTAAATATCATATTCTGAAAATTGAAAAATGACACCTGGACACGGTCCCGGGTTTGATTCCCGTGTCCAGGTGTCATTTTTAAATTCTCAGAATTTATATTATTAGATTATATTTTCAGTAAAATACAGCGGGGTTTTCAGTTTTGTACTAACAAAGAATTTAAAAAAAAATAGTTTTCGCGTCAAAGTCTACTATATCTTTTTGTTTATCTTTGATTGAATTTAGTCAAATGGGATGTTTTTTTTAATCTCGCAGCGAACATTATATATGAATGTTAACGGTTCATGTGTAGGCCGCACACATATTTTTAGAATAGGTACGAACTTTTCATTCAAACTTGTTCTTCTTTTTATGTTATCAAAGTTTAAAAGATAATAAAGGAGAATAAAAGGGTTGGGGCTGTGATGATGTAGTCACAGGTTGACCGTGTTATTAGTCAGGGAAGGACGTCTCCACGCCTCGATGAACAAACGGGACATGAGCGTGAAAAAAAAAGGGGGAGGGGAATGTTACTTTTTAAATATGGAATCAGAACGCGGGAAACTTTGTAAATATAATCTGGCATTTGCATTTCCCCCACTTTTTTTTTTTTCAGATTTTTCTCTCCAAAATTAGAAGGAGCGCAAGAAGTTAAATTACGTTGGTAGATTTTTTTAAAGAAGAATGAATTGATTGACTAAAGTAATCAAATATATATATTGCATAATCAACTATTACAATGAATAGGTATTTTATTTAATTAACTATTTTAAGTTATTTTATTAACTATTTTTGTATTTTTTCCGAAGAAAGGTATTACGTTTTAATACAATTAATATATTTTTATCCTGCAAACACAACTCTAGTAGACAAGAGAACATACTTGACGAGAAATCCTAATCCATAGTTTATAAGAATGAGTATAAGAATGAGCTAATAGGAATATTTGTATGTAAATACAATCTGAATATTATTGATACAGTATTGGGGCCCACGAGCCATTAAGAAACATAAACTTTAGACCTTGGATATTAAACTGTTGAAGACCCCTGTGGATTAGATCATGCCTTCACTGGAGATGGTCCCATTGCAGTTAGCCTATTTTAATAACATTTTAATTGGTTATTAATAAACGCCCTTGTGTTTTTATTTTATTTTTCTAAACATTTTCTTTATTAAAGAGGACTTCTCCCACGTTTAGAAACTCTCCGTATCTCGTATATAAAATTCAAAACATGTTAAAAAACCTACATAAAAATAAAATGTGAGCTAATAAATAAATACCAAGAGTTTTCAGAAGAAGAAAATCTCGCGGTTAGTAATTAAAATGGGAGAACATGTCTGAAAAAAAAAACACGAAATGAGCGAGGTATTACATGTTAAAGTTTTAATTAAATCACGAGACCAGGAGTAAAAGCGACTCGCTAGAATAGTCAAGTAAACGTGAATTAAAGCTGACATTTAATTGTCCTAATCCCTACTCGAAAGTAAAGAAAGTCTGCTCCCTGTTGAATAAGATTGGATACGTGTACCGCCCACCTAACATTGGTTTATTTAATCCTTGTTTTTTTTTTCGGCGATTAACACTAGTAGGAACCCGCTTCGGTGACTGCATGGTCTAAGGCGCTACTCTAGAAGTAGACTAGACTGCCAATGACAGGGAGATCAATGTTCAGATCTAGGTAGGGTGTACTGAGAGTGGTTTTTTCCAAAACGGGTTTCCACCCTTCCTCCAAGAAAATGTGGGTACATTTCATCTAAATATAACCTTTCAAATCTCTAAAATCCTTTGTGTATACAACTCAAACTGTTTTTAAGACGCGGCGCCAAAACTATATAATAATAATAATAATAATAATAATAATAATAATAATAATAATAATAATAATAATAATAATAATAATAATAAAATACTTGTAGGAAATAAAAAAAGAAGAGGTGGGGTTTGGTGGCATCTGCAGATGCATTTGTACAGTCCATTGTTCATTGTACATCGAGAGAGCTGACAGCTGACTCTAAAGAATTATTAATAAAATAATCGTATCAACCTGATTTGAAATTACGTGAGGACATCTCTACTTCACCGGGATTCAAACCAAAGTTCATCAGGGTTCTACTGTTAGTACGGGACATCTGAATAACTACACTGATGGTGTCAAGGAGAAGGAAAGCTTGGTTGAAAGAATAACAACTGAGAAAAAGGTCAAAAGTAATGTTTTGTAGCTGCCATATTGGAAAAAAAATGGCGTAAGTACATTTTAATTCTCCTTAATATTGACCGGATGCCAGAGTTATGACCATGTGAAATTTCGGCACAATCAGTTTAGTGGAACAGACAGACATGGATTCGTTTTTAAATTAGTAGGGCAAGAAGCAGTAAAAGGAAAATGAATTTACAAGTCTGGATTAAATCCAAGCCCTTTAATATCATTCAAGCGTTTTAACCGCTCCTCTAACCCAGAGTATAAATAATATTAATTAGAAATATCGTCTTTAATTAATTTGAAAATGTATCATGTTTACACAGGATATAGAGCAAGAGATTTATGAGGATCTAATTAATTATTTATGAAAACAGCTGTTTCAAAATTAAAGGATTTTGAAATAACAAGAAAATGTTTCTTTCCTACCCACAACATAAAATGTTTCATGGGATTCAATTACTTACAGTGTGGTAAGTTAATTATATCACGTAGATTTGGTGGATAATGAAAGTTTAAAGTCGTGAAAAGCAATTATATGGAATTAAATGCCTCTCTGATCTATTTGCAAATGGAATTGCTGAAACCCTTTTTACATAGCTATATAAAAGGCTAATATATTTGATTGGTTTGGCCTCATTTATAATTCGTTTTTACACGACTATCAAGTAATGTGTGTCACAAGGAAAATACTTTTTAAGAAAAAGTTTTATTCCTAAAAATTGAATTCATAAAATTGTGTTGAGGAAGTACAAAAATTACGCATTTAATCGAAAAAGTATTTTTATTTTCAAAATTTAATTTTTGCACAAAGTGATGAAGGAATAGGGTAGAAGCATAGTGCGGGCGAATGAAATGATATTTCTGAGAAGCAGGATTGGTGTGACAGCATTTGACAGGATGAGAAATGAGAGAGTAAGAGGAATAGTAAAGGAAGAGCCAGTCTAGGACAGGATAGAGAAGACACGACTAAGGTGGTATGGTCGTGTGAGAAGAATGGAGAGGGGAAGAATGACCAGGAGGAGGTTGGATAGGAGGCCGAGAGGAAGACCAAGGGACAGATGGCTGAAGGGAGTAAGGAGGAGAGAGGAGAAGACTGGGCCAAGGTGGAGGGAGAGAGGTGGTTGGAGGAAATAAGGCAGTGGAGAGGTTTATGTTCCAAACAGACCCAGCGGGTGGCTGGAAGATGTTTATGATGATGAAGAATTTAAGGCGTTAGGATCACAAATTATATGATTACCTGTGTTAAGGATGTTGGGGATCGAATCCTGGCTGGGTGTACTTAGGTATGTTATCCCTTAAACGGTTTCCCACTAACTTTCCACGCAAATTCGGGTACATTTAATCGAAATTCTGCCGTTATTATCCCGATTCCATTAAAGTGAGTCATTGCAGCTAACACGGAAAGAAAATAAGATTTTTTTAAAAGTTCATATACATTCCGATTTTAATAGTAAGGACCGTTTGGAAAATACAATATTTTTTGCTGCCAAAATTGATAAAATGTTACTTAGTGTTAGTTAAATTTCATGGGAGCAGTACAAGTGGTCGACATAAAAAACTTGGAATATTGAGGGGGTCAAGTGGTTGACACGAGTAGGTACATGTGGTCGACAAAATGTAAACAACCATTTATAAGGCTCCTGTTTGCATGGTGCCTAATTTTATATGTATTGATAATATCTCAAGGGTACAAGGGAAAAAGGGGTAAAGTCACATTACACATATTTTCCAGTATAGTAACTTTTATAATTCAAGCCCCAAAAGGACCCCAGCAAATATATATTTAAAAAAACTAATTTAGAGATGACAAGAGATACTTTTAACCATAATCTAAAGTGTAATAAAAAGGTATCATAATTGTCTAACAGATGGCAGCACTAGCTAAATTTGAGTTAAGAATGTATTAGAGGGTTAATGTTTTTGGCACTTACCCAGAGACTCCAGAACAAATGATTGGGGGGGGGGACTTCAATCACCCCCGTTTTAATTTTGGGGGGCTTGGACTGTATCAAGCCTTCCCAATATCTGTCGTATATTCGAAAAACACTTATGAAATTGTTTTAAAATATTGTTTTACTAACAAACTTAGATCATATTATGCCCATTGTGGGAAATTAATATTATGTCAAGTAGTTTAATACAACAACAAAAATAAAAATATCATAAAATCTGTCACTACCAGCGTGGTAGTTTTAAGTAATACTTAAATATTTATAAATCATGTTATAAAACTATAAATTGAAGAGGGTCAGAAGTGGGGCCCTGTCTTCCCGATACATCCCCTAAGAGTTTATTTTGAAAGACTTTACAAAGCTTTACACTATAATGTACAAACCAGAAAGAGAGGGGAACTATACTCTACTTCTCTTACGTTGAGAACACGCTGAGACAATCTTTAAGCTCTAAAGGGATGCAGGCTCATGTTACTGGATTAGAAGTGTCACTATCATGTGCATGGGTGTTATTACTTTAATAACGTCAATAAAATATGGCAAATATTAGCAACACTGAATGGTTGAATTTGGCAGAATTGATATGATATTCTCTTTCCTCTTCAATAAAAGAATGGATGTGAGGTTGATTATCATGTAGGTCCTAATATAATATTTGCCTCAAATATACGAGTAATACTGATTTGTTTTACTTTTTATTCAAAAGTGTTTTAAAACATTATAATATGTTTACATTGTCCATTTACATTATGTATACATTACATACAAGATTGTTAAAAACTATTCAAAATTATAAAAAGGTGTTTGGATTACAGAATATTACCGTTTCCCAATCCCTTTATTTTTACTAAAATCCAATAGATGGTCAAGTAATTTTGGATCATTTCAAAATGTGATAGCAAGAAATCTTGGAAGAAGTTGCTTTGCTCACCATTAATAATTGTCTTGTAACGCCAACGGCGGAAATGAGTATAGTTTCCTTAAATCTGTCAAACAAACTTTCTTACTGTGTTATATAGATTTTTCTTCAAATAAATAGCTATATTAAAATGTCTTCCTCTCAAGTGTTTTACAATATCCACTAACAGTATCTTTAAAATGGTGTAAATAGCCGTTAGTCCGGGCTGTCAGTAGTACAATTAGTTTAGAAAGTAATTATTTGGTTGTGCGTGGAAGAAGATCGAACTCAACTTTAATTACAATTAAAAACAAACTCCAGATATCTGAGCCATTTAATTAATAACTAAATTTTACTTCTAGAGGCCTACTATAAATAACTTTTAGGGAATTTTAATCTAGAAAAATGAAGCGAGAATGAATCTTTGATAGTTTTTAAGATAGTCAAATTTTCAAAAATTTGACGGTAGAGGCCCACTCCAAATATCTTCTAGAGGCATCTAATTTTCAAATTACCTGTAAGAGCTCACACCAAATAGCTTCAGGGGAATTTTATTTTTCAAAAATAAACTCTGCAAAACATCTTATCCAAATAGGGTCTAGACTAAAGGAATCCAATTTTCAAAAACTTGCTAAGGGATGACCACTTAAAATAATTTTTAGGGGACTCTAATTTCCTAAAATTTCCAGGTGAGAACCAGGTTAGTAACATTTCTGGGAAAGAGCAT
>CABFWB010005861.1:18214-31601 GCA_902151455.1 Timema bartmani | reverse complement strand
ATATATATATATATATATATATAACCGCAATAATATATTAATGAACTCAGTGCTAGATGTTTATCCTAATATTAATTATTATGTCAAAATGTATATCTTTGGGTGTTTCTGAAGCTGTTTGAAAGACAGTTGACTTTCCTCGTTTTGGGTGTATATGATGCTGTTTAAAAGAACAGTAGGCCTACCGATTTATTAAACACTAAGCTATAAATAGAAAGACCTCAGCCGTGTTCATGATTATCAAGGCTTTGTGCTTCCCGCGATGTTTAGCTATCTTAAAGAAATTATTTCAAGTTTAATGGCACTCAAACTTTTTAGTGTTCACTTTGTTATAAATAATTAGTGTTGTGGGGGGTAGAAAAATGGCTGCAAGCTGGTGTTATCAAATTACTAGCGGTTTGACCTATACCTGTCACAGATAAGCACCAACAAAACTCTATAAAATTACTAGTAGTTTGACCTATACCTGTCACAGATAAGCACCAACTAAACTCTATCATATTGCTAGCAGTTTGACCTATACCTGTCACAGATAAGCACCAACTAAACTCTATCATATTGCTAGCAGTTTGACCTATACCTGTCACAGATAAGCACCAACTAAACTCTATCAAATTACTAGCAGTTTGACCTATACCTGTCACAGATAAGCACCAACTAAACTCCATCATATTGCTAGCAGTTTGACTTATACCTGTCACAGATAGGCATCAACAAAACTATCAAATTACTAGCAGTTTGATCTATACCTGTCACAGATAAGCACCAACTAAACTCTATCAAATTACTAGCAGTTTGACCTATACCTGGCACAGATAAGTACCAACAAAACTCTATCAAACTACTAGCAGTTTGACCTATACCTGGCACAGATAAGTACCAACAAAACTCTATCGAATTAGAATGCAAACATCCGGTTGTCCACGTTTTGATGGTTCCTTGCTGTACAATCCTGAGATAACTATGGCAATCACAACCATGGTAATTAATAAATTTAAACAAATAAAATATTTGAGACATCATATTACCTTGTCCACAAACTGAATGCACAAACAAACCATTAACAAACCAAATTTTGCCTAGTCAAGATTATAAAATTAGATAAACAAACTAATAGATATTGTTATGGAAATTTATTGGGAAAAAGAGTATCACATTTCAACAAAGAGCATTGATAGATAATATACTATGTTACAGAAAAATTTTTGAACAATAAGCATAATTGTTTTCCAAAGAGTATCATGGTTTACCCAGCTATGTCGCCAGAATTTATTATTTTATCTTCGGAAATTTTTTAAACCCATCGTTTCACCCGCCCATTTCTTAAATATTTAACATTTATCTTGTTATTGGAGTAATCCCTCTACATTCCTGGCAAATTTCAATTTTCTAAAAAAGGTTTTTACTTTCTCTCGATCCCTCGAAGAGAGAAGTATTGTGAATTTTTGATAAATGTCAACGTTTCACCCCCTGAAACAGAAAAAGTGTTATCTTCGATGCCGTCTGTCTGTCTATCTACGTACGTCTGTCTGTCTGTCTGTATCTCAGGCTAGAGCCGAAACCAATTTACTGATTGGGATAAAACTGGGCATTAAGAGTTTTCATGAGGTTCCTCGAAGGAGTTTTTGGAACTAATGTCCAACCCTAAAATTAAGGGTAGAACATTGAAGGGCAAAAAGAGATCAAACCGATTTTTTTCAAATCCGTTAATTTTATTAAATTTTGTATCTGGGCAATGTCTAATATTACAAATAAAATGGCAATTCTCGTTTTTCCATAAAGATGACTTTAAGGGTGCTTTAAAAAAGCTTAAATTTCCAATTTTCATCATATCTCCCTAACTATTTGAGATACGAAATAGCTTAGCTTTGTAAAGTTGTGGTACTTTTAAAAATAAAAATATTCTAATTTGAAATATATTTTTATTAAACCAATAGTTTCTGAGCTAAAAAAAACTTTTGTATAAGCAAACATATATATTTTTTTTATGGAGCACTTTGAAATATGAAATGGATTTTTATGCTCTTTGGTGAGCAGAGATACTACTCTTTTCCTGTAACATTATATATTATCTCATTTGTGGTCTTTAGTGGAGTGTGTCTGCAACAATGTTTATTGTTTAGTTACACAAATATTACGAGTTTTTAGTAAATGTCTATTTTAAGATTGGAAAGAAAAAGTATGTGAGCTTCACAATACTATTTATTTATTTATAATTACCCCAAAACCCAACATTCTATATTTTATTAATTTAAAACCTTCGGTATTTAACATCTAGTATAAAGCACTAATATAATAGTTTCCATACATTTTCATCATCTCCCCCTCCAAATTACTCCATAAAGTAAACACTTGGGTGCGCCACTGTCTTATTAGAGATAGTCGAGATTGATTATATAATTTTCAGATTAAAATCTTGCAATAAGTAGATAAAAAAAAAGATCTAAGAAAATGAAAGTTCTCTGAATAATTCTGCTTTTTGTTGTCGACGTTGGCTTTGTTTGGCGTGCGGGCCACTAGCATGGAACCAGCATCCGCCAACGTTTGCTGTGATTCACTGGTCCGCTCTAATTTTATCCTGCAGGACTCAATTATTTTAATAAGCCGCCGTGGAAGAGAAGAACCCCCGCTCTAATTGCCATCAAACTCACTTCAACTAACACGAGCCGTGACTGATGAGGGTTGGAGGCGGTGTTGCCATGTGTACTAGCTGTGACTGATGAGGGCTAGAGGCGGTGTTGCCATGTGTACTAGCTGTGACTGATGAGGGCTGGAGGCGGTGTTGCCATGTGTACTAGCCGTGACTGATGAGGGTTGGAGGCGGTGTTGCCATGTGTACTAGCCGTGACTGATGAGGGCTGGAGGCGGTGTTGCCATGTGTACTAGCTGTGACTGATGAGGGCTGGAGGCGGTGTTGCCATGTGTACTAGCTGTGACTGATGAGGGCTGGAGGCGGTGTTGCCATGTGTACTAGCCGTGACTGATGAGGGTTGGAGGCGGTGTTGCCATGTGTACTAGCCGTGACTGATGAGGGCTGGAGGCGGTGTTGCCATGTGTACTAGCTGTGACTGATGAGGGCTGGAGGCGGTGTTGCCATGTGTACTAGCTGTGACTGATGAGGGCTGGAGGCGGTGTTGCCATGTGTACTAGCCGTGACTGATGAGGGTTGGAGGCGGTGTTGCCATGTGTACTAGCCGTGACTGATGAGGGTTGGAGGCGGTGTTGCCATGTGTACTAGCTGTGACTGATGAGGGCTGGAGGTGGTGTTGCCATGTGTACTCTCTGTGACTGATGAGGGCTAGAGGCGGTGTTGCCATGTGTACTAGCTGTGACTGATGAGGGTTGGAGGCGGTGTTGCCATGTGTACTAGCTGTGACTGGTAAGGTCTTGCAATCAGCTTGAGTCGAAGCCTGAGTGGAGTGCTGTAATTGGATGGTGTATGCGATGACGTCACTTCACTTTTATTCTTGGCCCACAATTAATCCCGGTCTGTTCCTGAAAGTAGTTTAATCTCCTTACACTTGGGTCGTTACGAGAATCAGGCGGCTCCTCCGGTGGAGGTGGGTGCTCCTACCCCTACGGCAGTGGTTCAGGAGGGGTATAACTATGTCCGGTCCATCTGTCCCCAGATCTAGAGATGGTTAATAGGGTGGGGAGGGGGGGTAAGGGAATCTGGAGGAATGAGCCTTCTAATTAGATTATTAATCATAGATATTATATTTCTTGAATAACTCCAGAAAGAAGGAACATGCACATAAGTAGGCTACTTTATTTGTCCTATTCTAATCTAAATTGGTAAATTTATCATAAGTTCTATAATTAAAAAACACAGTAAGTCGATGATGACACCGGTCTCAAATCCGAAGCTACAAAAACTAATTAAAGTAAACCTATAACTACTCATAATCTTTTTTCGTGCCATCGTATATATTTTTATGGACATCATGTTAGGTATTTTTGTCAAAGCAATGACAACTCAACTAAATAATATCTACGTTCTAATATTGCTAGTATTGGCGGTTCATTGATAAAGCTATATAATTCCAGTAACTTCAGTAGCGTTGGACTATTAAGTTATCATAGTTTGCTTAAACAAAACTCATCGTGTTTGTAAACATTTGATATTTTGAATAAATTTAACTCGCACCTGTATTATTGTGGACAAGGAGCGATACAGCGTTACGTTATTCCATTATAACACATTTCACAGCTGCCAGAGACATCACACTGAAGAACAACTTGTATGTTGCAGGGAAAGTTGGAACAAGTTTAGTGATCGCACAGTTCTGTCAGTATGTAGTCTCTGCTGCCGTAAGCGGGAAGTAAAGGCAAGGTGCTAATGACTGGTCCTATTAGTGAGGACGGTAATGATCAGGCCCGGGGCTGCTGTGTAGAGGTAACGACCCTCCTTCCTCCGGGCTACATGAGGGGACTGGTACAATCCCTGCCACTCGACCAGGCTGCCTTGAAGAGCTCTCGCACACAAACAACAACGTTAACATTGCACTCATTTCATTGTTTGTCAAGTATTAATAAAGTTGACACATTCACTCATTAACCCTGACAAATGATATGTTGCTCGAAGCTAATTGGCAATAACGATATTAGATTGGAAATTAGAAAAAGAATACACTCCGGAAATGCATGCTATTACTCGGTCAGTAAGTTGCTAACATCTCGTCTGCTGTCCTGGAATGTTAAACTCAGAATAAAAAAAACAATAATTTTACCGGTTGTTCTCTATGAGTGTGAGACGTTGTCTTAAATTTAGGGTGTTCGAAAACAAAGTGCCTAAGATATTTTGGTCCAAAAAGGGACGAGGCTATTGGGGAGTGGAGGAGGTTAAATAATTATAAGTTACATAGTCTGTACTAATCACAAGACTTTTTAGGATAGTCAAGTCTCGTAGATTACGGTAGGCAGGATAGGCATTACGAATGGGAGAATCTAGACCCGTGTTCGGGGTATTGACTGGTGATCCCAATGCGAAAACCTGGACGCAGATTGGAGAGTAACATTAGTATGGACCTGAAAGAGATAGGGTGTAATGAGGTGGACTGGTTAGAACTAGCTCAAGATAGAGATAGGGTGTAATGAGGTGGACTGGTTAGAACTAGCTCAAGATAGGGATAGGGTGTAATGAGGTGGACTGGTTAGAGCTAGTTCAAGATAAGAATAAGGTATAATGAGATGGACTGGTTATGCATCGCCGCTTCTCCTATCTGATAGAAGAAGTGACGAATACAGTTACAAACATATATAAAGAAGGAAGGGAATGATGAAACATAAGAGAGATATACAAGTTTAACAAATGAGTTTATTTAAATTCATACAGGTCGATAGTATTACAAATGGTTTGACGAGATCATAATACAAAACATTCCATTGTTTATTGATGGGAATTATATCTGTTACTTTAGACATTGCTGTCCCAATTGGGAGCGTTAGGTGGGAAGCACCTTGGTTTGACCGGATAACATGACATGTATGGTTGTTTCTTTATTAGAAAAGGGTGTAACTCGTTAAAGTAGAACAAACATACATTCTAAAACGAAGGTGCGTCTACCTGAACACAATGGCTAATTAAATTGGAAAGAACCATAGATTTAAGGTTATTCAAAAATACATAGCAATACTTTAGCTTTACGGCTACTAGACTTTAACCTAATAAGCATATAAAAGAATAATAGTTAACAATACCTAATTCTAGAAAGTCCTAGTTTAAAAAGTTACAACTTTGGTAGTTAAACGAATTAGCTGGCATGAGTTAACTCCATATTGAGCTACGAGATTCAAAGGTTAAATTCCTAGAAGAGGAACAAAAAGTTGACAAATAGTTAATGGCGAGCTACCAGGAATCTAGTCTGTAAAGATACTATGGCTGGACTATTCCTCATTAGTACTTCCTGGTCATTCAGTAGTATATTTAAATTTCAACACAAATCTGGACACAGACTATGCCAACTGCAAACAATTAAACATTAACTAATTCCAGCGGCGCCTAAAGGGGGCCGGACAAAATAAACAACACCACGCGGGCCACTACTCTGGACTAGTAGCGTACCCACGAGTTGACCACCGTACAAAGGCACAACAATAGAAATATCAGAGACTGGTATCAGTCAAAGACCCAGCTAGGTCATAGAACAAAGCTATAGATTACCTGATTTCTCCTTTTTTTTCGATCTAAAGATTTAGACTAGCTGGAACATGGCCATACAGTATAGGGCGTCTGGTTATTGCCCAAATATTTAAGACTATGTCTTATGGAGATAGAAGAACAGATCAGAAACCCTGACATTCAAAACTATGTCTTATGGACATAGACAAAACAGATCACGAAGACCCTATCAAAAATTATTAGATCTAAATTCAAATAGTCACAGACTGTACTTCGTCTGCGGCAAGGAGGTGAGACTGACGCGTCAAACATCGTGATCACCGCTTGTTGGTCCACTAGTCCTCGATGACTTCTAGGATGTTCCTACGACAAGTTGTTAGAATAGAATACAAAATATGAAGCGAGGGATGGCTGTTTTATACAAGATGCACTGACGTATTAGGAAAGGGAACTAAACAAAAGGTGATCTTCTAGAACAAAATTAAAAGGCCAACTAGCGCTTGGAGACGAGACGCTGATGACAACATTGGGGAGCGGACAGTCATTATAGTTGAGTCTGGCAAGCGATCAAGGTGTCTGTGTGTTGAACTTCCTCCAGGAAGTGTTGAGCAGTCAGCTGGGGCAATCTTTCCTCAAGTTTGAGCGTTTCCAGCAATACGATCTCACAGTCAGTTTATATCTGCCACACATTATTTGAATTTATTAGTTCTTGGATTTATAGTGATAATCATGTATAAGGTGTTTTTCTAGTGTACGTGCTAGTGGGAAATTAGCTCAAGATAGGGATAGGGTGTAATGAGGGGGACTGGATCGAACTAGCTCAAGATACTTTTATAAGTGCGGTTATGATCTTTCGAGCTCATAGTGCCATAGAGTATGTAGGTAAGTAGGTAAAACATTCACTCCTGTTCTGTAATTGTGGGTGTTACTGGTGGCGCCTGTGTTTCATTTTTGTAACTCGGCATTTAAAAAAATTACATTTGACACTTTCAGGGTAATTAAATGTTAAAAATAAATTTTTGGTAGTGATTTTTCTTGAAACACACATCTTCGTCATCAGCACGCTAACGACAATATAAACTATGCGTGTGTGACGCATATATGCGTCTTGGCTATTTCATTTGTCTTTGTATTTTTGATAGAAATTTTACAAAAATAAAAAACCTTTAAATGTAAACAAACATTAAAAAAAAAGTGTTTCCTAACGAAATCATTGCAAACCTCACACTTGTAAATATTATCAGTTTTGTTTACGTTTTCTGAACATATCCTGTACCTTTTTCTCATTGATCACGGAGTCACGATCCTCCAACAGCAACGCGCTTCTCATATTTATAAAATAAACTTTTGAGTCACACTGCAGTTCGTGTGCGTCGTTAGCATATCCTGAAGCAGGGGTGGATTGAGCCG
Source organism: Timema bartmani (assembly GCA_902151455.1). Lineage (NCBI taxonomy): Eukaryota > Metazoa > Arthropoda > Insecta > Phasmatodea > Timematidae > Timema > Timema bartmani. The sequence continues at coordinate 24,070 of CABFWB010005861.1, read as the reverse complement.
CCGGGACACCGGTAGATATCTCGGTGGGCCAGCAACCATTTTAAACTATAATACAACTATTTATTCAATTATATGAACCAGTTTCATAGTCTAGTACGCCTCAAGTGTGGCGCTATACTAAAGACAAGACGGCACCTACCTAAACTCCAATAGAATGGGCCATTTTCTCATATGAAACTGACCCATTCCATTCTGGTCTAGGTAGGTGTTGTCCTGTATTTAGTATAGCGCCACACTTTAGACGTACTAAGTCTGACTAGGAAACTGGCCCTAAGTGGTTGTTTTTATTAAATTTTAATCAAAAGTTCCATTGATAAAATTGGAAGGTGCACAGAATACATCATTCATGAAGATATACGACTGCATTAAATGTAAAACCGTTTCATTTGTTGTTTCTTGGTATTGTTTTTAAACAATTTCTTCAGTCAAACGTAAAATCATTTGTTTAGTGAATACTGACTGTTATTATATGTGTCATCTACACAAGTAGTGGATGGAGGATCATTTCACAAACTTTAATATATCCAAAATATACTCCCAAACATTGTTTAACCATTTATACGCATTTTTGCCCATGCCAGTAGAACAAAGAAAATTATGTTATAAGTGACGTGAATAGTGACGTAATCAACAATAATGGAGCCGAAATGGACTCTGAATTAAATTTAATAACCATACAAATATAAATATTTCTCATGGACAGAGATGTGGGACGGAAAATTTTCAATTATTAATTCTGTAAAATAATTTCAACTGATTAAATGGATAATAATAACAGTAATAATAATAATTTGTGATAGTGATATTAGTAGTTGTATTTTTTTAGTAGTAGTAGTAGTAGTAGTAGTAAAACACATGCTTTGGTGGCCACACAGTCCAACGCGCCACTTTCGCTTTAGACTAGACTGTCGATGACATAGGTTTCGATTCCAGTTGGGTTCATTGAGGGAGGTTTTCCCTAAACTGTTTTGCACTCTCACTTCACACAAATAAGGGTGCAATTCCTCTAAATTCACCCTTCCTCGTCCCTAACACATTAGCGTAATTAGTACATAGGCGTATAACTCGAACGGGCAATAAGACGCGGTGCTAAAAAAAAAGTAGTAAAGAAACAAATGAATGAGAGCCTTTGTAGACCCGTTATATTCATAAATCTTACTTCAATTTTTTACCATCAATAAGTGAACTAAAATAATTTTAAGGTTGGACAGACATTTTTCTCTCTCCCTATCCTCCGTGCTTTCTATCTACCTCTCCCCCACATGCGTACTCCTCTCTTACAACCCACTCGTCTCTTAACACACTATATTTTTAATTATAATAGGGTCCAAGTTCCACCTCTATAATTTAACCCCTCCACCAGAAGCCGCAACACAAAATTTCCCGGAAAATGTTCATCTCTAGACATGAATGAGTGCTAAGAGTGTTACCGGGCCGTTTGGAAGCTGCCAGTCCACCCCTGTCCCGAAGAGAGCTGATGATGCTGATGATGCTGATGAACGTGTTCAAGGGATCATCCACCGTAATGTAAGGAGAGCTGTATTTTATTTCAGGCGCCATAATGACTATGTAAGATATCAACATGTTTCTATACCATTAATGTCTGAAAATAATGAATGTAATGGTGAAATAAGCTTATTTTCAACGGACCTTTTATGCTAAATGTCACAGTTCTGAGATTAAAGTGAATGGTTAGAAACATCTGCCCAGCCTTTCTCAAATGAATAAAGTTATGTTTTTAAGGTGGGGGTGTAGGGGACGCGAGAAAAGACATATATTTTTTGCAGTTCTTATAGAAAAACTCTTTTTGGCCAAAATAAATTAATTATTGCTTCACTACAAACAAAGTTTAATTTTCTTCACAATCCCAACAGTTGTTGAATACCTGTCTTGAGTATTAGATGATAAACATTTTAAATGAAAAGAAAAATTTGTCATTAAATTCCAGGATATCCTCGAGAGATATTCAATAACTGTTGAGGTCATCACGTGAATCCAATCAAACTATGTTTGTTTAAGAAGCAGTATTTGATTACACCCGTTTCGGTGGCCAAATAGGACCCGGCCATATATAGAGCTGGAGCCAACTATTATGACCCAGCCATCTAGAGAGCTGGAGCCAACTATTATGACCCAGCCATCTAGAGAGCTGGAACCAACTATTGTGACCAAGCCATCTGCAGAGCTGGGGCTAACTATTGTGACCCAGCCATTTACAGAGCTGGGGTCAACTATTCTGACCCAGCCATCTGCAGAGCTGGAGCCAACTATTGTGACCCAGCCATCTAGAGAGCTGGAACCAACTATTGTGACCCAGCCATCTACAGAGCTGGAGCCAACTATTATGACCCAGCCACCTACAAAGCTGAAGCCAACTATTGTGACCCAGCCACCTACAAAGCTGGAGCCAACTATTGTGACCCAGCCATCTACAAAGCTGGAGCCAACTATTGTGACCCAGCCATCTACAAAGCTGGAGCCAACTATTGTGACCCAGCCACCTACAAAGCTGGAGCCAACTATTGTGACCCAGCCACCTACAGAGCTGGAGCCAACTATTGTGACCCAGCCATCTAGAGAGCTGGAACCAACTATTGTGACCCAGCCATCTACAGAGCTGGAGCCAACTATTATGACCCAGCCACCTACAAAGCTGGAGCCAACTATTGTGACCCAGCCACCTACAGAGCTGGAGCCAACTATTGTGACCCAGCCATCTACAGAGCTGGAGCCAACTATTGTGACCCAGCCATCTACAGAGCTGGAGCCAACTATTATGACCCAGCCATCTGCAGAGCTGGAGCCAACTATTATGACCCAGCCATCTGCAGAGCTGGAGCCAACTATTGTGACCCAGCCATCTACAGAGCTGGAGCCAACTATTATGACCCAGCCCCCTACAAAGCTGGAGCCAACTATTGTGACCCAGCCATCTAGAGAGCTGGAACCAACTATTGTGACCAAGCCATCTGCAGAGCTGGGGCTAACTATTGTGACCCAGCCATTTACAGAGCTGGGGTCAACTATTGTGACCCAGCCATCTGCAGAGCTGGAGCCAACTATTGTGACCCAGCCACCTACAAAGGTAGGGACCGGTGTAAGCGGAAAACATTAGTCCAGGATATTATTAGTCTGAATGGAAGAAGGACTCATGTACAGCATCGGCACACACTCAAAAGAACGGCATCTCTTTGACACCGAACAGCGATATAATAATCTCAATGTTGATTAGGAAATTCGTGTCGATATTATTGTAACTTTATTAAACCTCTCAAAACTTAGTTATTTACCAATGCCTTCACCGCATCAACAACAGTGGTTTTTTTAAAATTCTATCTTAAAAAGGAAAAAAGAAAGACAATTAATTAGCATATTATGTCAAAAGCCTTTGAATATTTTACACGATATTCTTACTCTGGCACCCCCCATAAATATGATTTAAATTTAAACATACATACAAATATATAACATTTTAAATTATATTATAATAATTATAGAGTAGTCGCACGGCCCTATTAGTTATTTAGAAAGGCCTTCCTCTGAAATGAATAGAATGCCGTAAGTCTTAAGAATTTATTTAAAGTAGTCTTTAACTTTTAAAAAAATGGATGTCCCTAAAAGCTCTTTGGAGTTTTTATTTCTCGACCCCTTGGAGAGAGAAAGTATTTTGATCGTCAAAAAATCGAACTCTAGATTTTGATAAATGTCCATGCTTCATGACTTCCTAAATAAAAATAAATAAAAAGCTATACATTTTGGGTCATTTTATATTTAAGATTAATATTTCCACCATTGCTGAGTAAGCAAATGACAAATAAGTAGGTTATTATTTATAAACTGTTCATAAAAATATTCGCTAAAACCCAAATTGTACAACAAAATTATTTTAACTGTTACAAAATAAGAGTCTTGACAACACGCTTATCTTTAACACACTTAACACACAACTTGTACACATGAGTTACAGCCCCACCAGCCTCTATATTATACAACTAAATTTAGTTTAAAATGACATATTTTAGCCTACCTTTGTAGTTATAATTATTTAAAAACTGCCCTTATTACACCCGACCAAGATTCGAAACTCAATCTACCCATTAACGAGCGTCTTGTCTTATTTTGAAACAAACTAACAGTAAATATTGGCATAGTTTTAAGAATGTGTAACTTCATCTCTGCTGCTATATTCGTGTAAAAGAGAATCTTGAATTTTTTATGTTGGCTGCTCTTCCCAAGGCCTGAATAGACAGTATTTATCCATACTAACAATAAACTAAATATATGAAATCAAATTAATAAACGTCCGAAAAGATACACTAACAAATGAGTTTTGATTTGTTCTGACACATACACACACAAACACATACACACACAAACACACACACACTCACACATACACACACACACATACACACACACACACACACACACGCATCCTAAGGGCGGCATTAACAAAGAGCCACTAACTAAAAATTTCCCAGTCTAAAGATTTCCTAAGAACTTGAGAGCGACGTTGACAAAGAAATTAAAAAAACAAAATTGGCGGTATTGACAGGCGGCATTGTCAAAGAGCCACTACCTAAAAATTTCCTAGACTAAAGATTTCCTGCCACACCGGTTGTAATCCGGGTAAGGTTGGGTTAAACTTGATAAAAGACTTGCATTTGTTACTGCAACACAACCACCGCTGAGCTTGATATGCCAGAAACTTGTCAAAGTGGTATTTTAAGCCATGACCTTAGGTCACACATGGTTGGAAGGTCCTTTGGATGGTGGTTCGCAGTTCGTACCTCCCGTCAACTCATCGGTCGCAGTTTATTTCGTGCACCTCGTCTTACTGATCTCCCGGCTATCTTTATTTCATAAGACTATTGAGGTAGAAAGGAGGAAGGTAGAATTGAAAGGAAATGAGCCCACAATGGTAGGAAACTCTTTGGGAACAAACACCCCTAGTACATCCAGTCAGGATTAGAACCCTGACCTTCCCATTAGTCACAATCCCGGTCATATGAGCCAAACGTTTCGTCACCATGCCCACCAAAGTGGGAACTAAGGTATAGCTTCTGAGATGAATCAGTAATGTAATCAGTCAAGGTAATAATATAACCTCTCCGAGTGAATAGAATGCACATCACGTGCACATACCTTACATCTGTCAGAGCTAGACCAAGTCTGGCCACCCCTGGCTTAGATTAGTTTCAAAGTCCTCAGTAAAAGTCCAGTAAACCAAACGAGTGTGTTTTAAATGTGTTCTGGTAATGGCCTGGCGGAGAGGGTGAGTAGTTAATGAATGTAAGTGACGGAGGGTGAGGACGACATTAAGGGCAGCATCCGACCAGAGCCCGGGGGCAATCAAACTGTACCACAGATTACAGGCAATTACATGTACAGCTGGTGGGGATTACTCCACCCCCCACCCCCCCCCACTACCTTATCAACGACGATAGGACTCTGGGGGGGGAGATACGCTCTCTTCCTGATAGAAGGAACATTTCTCTCATCTTCTCGTGACGTTGTCTTGGTCGGACTCGAGGTCTCCTAGTTGGAACCTAGGCTACAATCATCTTCTCATGACTCCAGGTCTCCTAGTTGGAACCTAGGCTACAATCATCTTCTCATGACTCCAGGTCTCCTAGTTGGAACCTAGGCTACAATCATCTTCTCATGACTCCAGGTCTCCTAGTTGGAACCTAGGCTACAATCATCTTCTCATGACTCCAGGTCTCCTAGTTGGAACCTAGGCTACAATCATCTTCTCATGACTCCAGGTCTCCTAGTTGGAACCTAGGCTACAATCATCTTCTCATGACTCCAGGTCTCCTAGTTGGAACCTAGGCTACAATCATCTTCTCATGA
>CABFWB010005861.1:0-14021 GCA_902151455.1 Timema bartmani | reverse complement strand
TTTTTCTCTTAATTTAAAAAGTTTGTCACCAAATGCCACCATGCTCATGCCAGATATTCAAAAACTGTTGGGATTAGCACGTGCAGAAAACTAAACTATATGTTTCTATAGAAGAAAAATTTGATTTATTTTGTTCAAAAAATGTTTATGCTATAAAAACTGCAAAATTAGCGCACTAAATTGGCGTTCACTAGCACCCAACCTTAAGTTACTATTTCACTCTGTTCCAAGAGAATAAACAGAGAGTTTTCAGAACAAACTACAGATAACTATATTAGGATCTAACAGGGATGAACAAACAAAAGTATGGATAAAGTTACAAAGTCAAGAGCATTCCTAAACATAATAAGAATAATCAAGGCACACAAGCTGAAGTGGGGTGGTCGTGTTACGCGTATGGCAGGTGTATACACAACATTTTAGTTGAGAAACCTGAAGATGGAGAAAGCATACGCTTGTACAATTAATTGTATATAACTAGAGAAGCTTGGGATATCGAGTTGATCTTTTAAGTTACGTAAATAGTCCTGAGCCAAGGGTCACGAGCTCGGTCCAGATGGCATTTTTCAAAATTTACTGAACTCCTTGGTAGGCCTATATAGCACCAAAAAAACTCTTGGAATTGTTTTCGTGTACCACCCCAAGTGTTTATGAGACAGCGCACTGGGGCTAAAGGGCGGTAATATTGATTTTAATCATTAAAATAATACAGTAATGCGAAGGATTTAGAAAACGTTACCTTATTATCCCCCACTTCGGTGGTCGTATAGTCTAAGGCGTTACTCTCGCAATATATTGTACTGCCGATTATGGGAAGATCTAGGTTCGAATCTCAATCAGGTGTACTGAAAGTTGTTTTTGCTCAATGCCTTTCCATTCTCTCTCTCTCCACAAAAATTCATGTACACTTTCTCTGAATTCAAATATCTTCATCCCGAAACTCATTTGCCTAATTATTACTTATGCGTACAAACCAAACGAGTTGTGAGACGTGTCGAAAAAAAAATGTATATTTTATTTGGTTACCCCTAGTTTTCAACCTGTTGAAACATTCATCAACAATGACGTTCGTATCATTGATTTTCAAATTAGTGAAGCATTCAAGAACCCGATTGTAAAAACAATTTATGTTGTTTCTTCCATTCATTGGTATAGGCCCAACATTACAGTTCTCTTTTGTTCCCAGTCGACAGTGTACAGTTTGAGAGAATGTATAATATAGCAGCTTATTATGTAATTGCTTACACTTCATTAACAAAGGAAGGAATTGTTCAAATTCATCTTAATTAACATGCGCATAAACCACGGGACACAATCCCCGGTAGAGCTTTTCCGTTTCACAATTCATAAACATTGTTAACAACAGTTCACCTATAAAAACGTCTACTGATAATGTGTTTGTGATAAACATATTTTTTTTTTTTACCAAACATTAAATCGCACTATAATGCTGTTTGCTCAAGTGAAATATAGATCGGTTTAGACTTGAAAGCTCTACGGGACCATATGACATAATCTTGAACCTACAAGTTTTTTTTTCAAACAACGTGAATGCTATTTGGGACTACATTTTAAAATATGTATTTTATTAGTACGCTGTGTTACAGATATCCTTATAACTATAAAAAACGTAACTTACTTAAGTTCGTAACAAATGTGAGGACTTTGATTTGTAAGGATACTTCCCAGTGGTCACCTTGACCTAGAATATGGAACCATAACCTAGAAAACACCGACTTATGTAGGCCTACACTTGACCAATATCCAACCTCCCGGTCCAGCGTTATGCATGATAGCAATCACACATAACTATTACAGATCATACAACAACGGTCTGATAACACAAAAACAAGAGACAGGTCATAAAGAATTATAGAACACATGAAACTTGCTCTTCAACTTTTCTCTAGGGTCTTGGGCTAAAGGTGGGCACATAGAATTCTCCAACAAGTTTGTTTCTGACCCATGCGCTCCAACTGTTGTCAAGGGTCCAATGGTAGAACAAAGGTGGGCACATAGAATTCTCCAACAAGTTTGTTTCTGACCCATACGCTCCAACTGTTGTCAAGGGTCCTATGGTAGAACAAAGGTGGGCACATAGAATTCTCCAACAAGTTTGTTTCTGACCCATGCGCTCCAACTGTTGTAAAAGGGTCCAATGTTAGATTAAAGGTTGCCACATTAGATGTCCCCCATGATATGATAGTTCATGCATATTGTAATATAAAATATATAATTATAATTTTAGCACCGCGTCTTACTACCCGTTCGGGCTATACGCTTAAGTACTAATTACACTAATGGATTAAGAATTGGGAAGGTTGAATTTAGAGGAAGTGAACCCGCATTTGCGTGGAGGGAGAGTGGAAAACCATTTAGGAAAAACTACCCCCAGTTCACCCGACCGAGATTCGAACCTCGATCTCCCCGTCCTCGGTGGTCTGGCTTAACACGACTGGCGCGTTAGCCAACTACGCCACCGAGGCGGCTCATATTGTAATAATGTGATGCTGTGACAGTTGGGAATTAAAATCAAACATGATATTTTAAAATAAAATAATAACCGTGACATAAAGTTGTATTATATTGTTTTATGTTAATGCACTGTGCCACTGTCTATACCTATTATCTATTAGATAATGCTTATGTAATCATTTTTACTGCAGGCTTTATGACTTACCATGACGCAACACTTATACAATAACCATAATGTTATAATTTATAAATGACTTAAGATGTGACTTTACCATCTTAATTACATTTGTTAGATAGTTAGAGAAGAAACTAACATACAAACACATACTTTTTAATTTCGTACATAAGACGTATCTCTCAAACAATATCCCTTATGTAGTTTTGAAGGACATCGAAGGTGGGGGAAACATATTCGCTACATCACCAGTCTTTTTTATTGCTTTTCAAGGCCAATTTTTTTTATGACACTCCATGATATTTTTCACACTCGAGTTAAAGTGAACTTTTATAAAAGTTTGATGATAGAAAACGAATTATCTCTCTGATCAGTAGATTTCGAGTAAATCGATTATTTTTTTCACCGCGTCTTATTACCTCTTCAGGCTATACGCATATATGGTAATTACTCCTATGGGGTAGGAATGAGGAACTAGCATTTGAGATGTAATCTACCCGCACTTGCGTGGAAGGAGAGTGGTAAACCATTTGGTAAAAACCAGCCTCAGTAGACCCGACCGGGATTTAAACCCCGACCTTCCCGTCATCAGCAGGCTTAGTCTAACACGAGATTGACGCCCTAGACCGTTCAGCCACTGAATAAAATCTTTTCTTAAAGTTTGAAGTTGCTAGAAGAGACAACTTGGCAACGCCGCGCAACCTGGAAATCTCGGAACCCAACTCGGTTTAGTGGGATTGTCACTGTACCCTTCGTTTACACTGAAAGCTTACCTTGACTGGTTACACTATGAGATTGGGCTTTATTGTAGTCCGTCAAGGTACTGTTTCGGCGTACAAATGGATTGTATAGTCTCAGGTGTTTATCTAAGGGATTGATAAAAATAACTTATACCAGTGGATACGTGGACAAAGGAGTCAGCCTCGTTTGGTTAGCCGGTGACAGGGAGGTCAGTGTTTGAATTCCTTCTGGATGTACTGATGAGATTTTTACTAAAGGCGCCTTCTCCAAGCTGCGACAGTTGACTGCGACACGAGGCGATGGCGGCTCGTGTCGCATCATTGGTGGCGCGAGCAGTGCTTGTTGGTAAAGCAGCAGCGACATTGCATATTTGTTATTGAATTTTGTGTGTTAATCTATTAGAAAATGACTAAACATCGAAAACCGCAGGTGCTAATGACTCAATCTCAGGATGTGGTTTGATGTGAGTAATCCCAACAGCCATTATCCATGCATATACGATTTAAAACATCCGAAGTACAAGGATATGCATACATGTGTTCACCTCCTGTCATTTCCTTCTGCTGAACAACCACATTAAAATTACTTCGTCATCTTCTTCCTCCCTCAAAATATCCAAAAAAGGTTATGTCACTCGTATCACCTGTACTCTCATCCATCTCGTGACTGCGGCTAGATACGCGTCTTGGGAAACACCCATGCGACCGTCGCATGCGGCTAGTATAGTGTCACCATGGTCTGTTGAGGCTGTAACCTCAAGAGTCCAGCCGCAGTCGCAGGTAACTATCATCGCTTGGACAACGCACCTTAAAATATTTCCCACTTTTTTCCTGCGCACAATTCCAGGAACATTTCAAAATTATACCTTTCCTAGTCCTACCCTTTTAGTGTAAATATGCAGTTAGAGGGCGCGATAAAAACAGAATATAGACAAATTCACTTAATTCCTCTTCATAACGCGGCTCCTTGTAACAAAACAAACTATATGTAGAACCACGAAGGTCGTTTGATGCTTAGTTTTAGAAAGGGGTGATATCGTCAACTGGTGAAGCACGCATAGCATTTCTTCTATGCAAGGTAATGAATGGAACAACCTTTATCTATCAAACTAAACATCAGATGACCCATGAGAACACAACACCCCTCCACTTCCATGGGTAAGTCATATCTAACTACTTTCGGGTGTCTTCTCTCTCTCAAGTTTAAATAATCATCATCAAAAGTCATCTTTAAAATGTTCACTGAACTCCTGAAACTGATTTCTCATGTAGATGAGAAATTGTTTGGCGTTTACAATTACGTCAATAATCTTGAACTCGAATAGGGTGTTGATGCACTCTACGATCGTGTCGACAACATCATTGAAAATCTAATGGTAGACTTTCTTTTGGGTGGTTAATGGAAGAACATCTATGTTGCTTGCACCATCTAATCGGTGAGGAATGCTCCTTCTTTTTGGTAGCATCGGCTGTGCTACACTTAAATTTTCTCATTTTGAGTTTATATCTTTCCAGAAAGCTTCATACTGCGTTCTGAAATTTCTCAGTAACTTAAGGACCTTAACAATAATTTCTTAGGTCTGCTGAAAGGGAAGTGGTTTTGCTTGAAAAATATTATCGACCATATTTACAGGGCCTAAAACTTCGCAAAGCAAATAAAGATGAAAGAAAAAGTCGAAAGTTCCAATTAAATGATAAAGCCATTGGCTTTGGCACCTGCATCCAATTTTTCTGATTATGCTAATTCTTCCGTGAAGCTTGCGAGCTCGTTGTAATCGGAGAGGAACGGACGAAAGAGATTTATATCGAACTGGCCAACGAGTTGGGTAAAAGGGACATAGATTTATAAATGATCCGTGGCTGACCTTATTTTGAAGATTTTTGAAGACGCCTATCCTTTTTTCGGAGAGTTTTGGGAAAATTTGATTATGTCTTGTACCAGGTTAGTTGCGTTACGTTATCCGTTAAATTGATTTACCACGTCCTGCACAGTAAGACTTAAAGAATGAGCCATGCATTGCACGAAGACAGCTCTCGGTTCCTCCCTCTTCATTCTGAAATGTACCCCACTAAAATGTCTTGCTATTTTCCGAGCGCCGTCAAAAACATTGGCCTCTTCAGTTAGGTACTGATGAATTTATACCACTCCAGATAACATGGACTTCTTTATTCAATAAAACACAAGTTGCCAAGAACATTGAATCTATAGCTATCCAAATAGCATAGAAATAGCATAGAGATTTTCACCACCATTGTCGTGGAGTATTAATTCACACTCCTGACTTAAAACAGAACCCAGACTAACCTCGCTTAGCCACTGAACCACTTCTTCCAGTTGGAGAAAACCTTCCGCGAGCTCACCAAGCGTTCTCGCGGAGGATTAGTGGAACACAGAGCGTTCGAACGACGTCTCTGATTTGTGACGTAGTGTCGGCACAAATTTAATTTGTGAAGGACATCCTAGATAATACGGATCAGCTTCTCAGACTTTTTATTAATTGTTTCATTAAACCCCCAGAACTATTACTTCTATTTAGAGATTTTCCCTGACAGTTATGAAGCTGATGGAAACTTGTTCCTGGACAAACCATAGGATGGATCGTCCACGATTATCGCGTAGTTTTTTTTACATAAGTGATCCGATAAGTCAGATTACGTGCCACGTTATGGCTCATGATTTCCTAAATCTCGTTACAAGTTTCATGAGAATACCATTTAAATTATACCCGACACATTCATTTCTTTAAAACTGGGCAATGTTTGCACCGCGGCCTCAAAAGTTCAGCAAAGTTACTTAACTCATAAGCGTGCCCACGATTTGAAAGCCCTTGTAGGGCCAGAAACCTGAGGGATAACAGTATCTTAGTCAAAGATATTAAGTTTTCTTCCATCTCTTATTTTTATAGCATTGGAAATTTGGCAGGAAACATTCACGCCAGCTTTCATTGACCCTCACTTTAAGAAAGATTTTCGGTGGCGTTCCGATCTTCCACGTTTTTTGAATTTTGCTCGCGATTTATTCTAGTTTTGGAAGCCTGATTCAATGAAAGTCAATTCTATTTTTGATGAAAAAGTAATGCATTTTTGATTGAATGCTGATTTGCAAATCTTACAGAAAACGGCATCTTTTGATTTAACATATTCCAACCATAAGTAAGTTTTCAGCCAGTGAGGCTGGCAATTTCTTTTATGAACGATATGTCCTTGTCCTTCAGTAGTTTGTGGTTGAGAAGGAGGCCTGCCAACTTCTGCTTTTGACGTCCAAGAGCTTTACCCTGTTCCTGTAAATTTGTTTACGAACTCACTGACGATACGTCTCCACTTTTCCTTGAGGTTATATTGTTTGTTAATATAAACTTAACCATTTTAATCTTTTTACTTACAGTAACTAATGAATTACTTTTACATTCAACAATCACTGTATTTTTTTTGGAAAGTAATCACATTATTATACACTAGGCTTAAGTCACTCAAAATACAGTTAGCAAAAGTATATTTATTATTATTTATTATTTAGCACCGCGTCTTACTACCCGTTCGGATTATACGCTTAAGTACTTATTACGCTAATGGATTAGGAATTGGGAAGTTTGAATTTAGAGGAAGTGAACACGCATTTGCGTGGAGGGAGAGTGGAAAACCATTTAGGAAAAACCCCTCCCAGTTCACCCGACCGAGATTCGGACCTCGATCTCCCCGTCCTCGGCAGTAGAGCTCAACACGACTAGCGCGTTAGCCAACTACGCCACCGAGGCGGGTAACAAAAGTATAGATACAGAAAATACAGTACAAACAAATGTACCCTTGCATATTGATAGTCAACTGAACTGAACTAGCGCTAGCAAAATACTTGGTTATATAAAGATAGTCATATGTTAATCACGAAAATGTTCGATCTTTCTAGATGGCGCCCGTAAGTTCACGTGTGCAGTGAACTCTACTACTAGCGCTCCTGCTGGTGATTTATTCTCCTTATCTTTGGCGGGTTATTTTAAAATTAAACACCTTTTCTCATCCTTAATCGATTTTGGTTTGGTTTTGTCGAAACAATCTATTTTATTACTCGTTTCTTTACTCTTAAACTAAATCTCTATTTCTTGAAATAGTTATCCCTCATTTTGGGAGAATGGAATCGAAATTTGGGGGGGGATAATGTGCTTGGACCCCTTATAGTTGATGCACATGCCAGTAAGGCATAGTTTTCTTCTAATCAGTATGAGTTCACTCATATTGAGAAATCTGATATGACATCAACTTACGGTGTTTACAAAAGTGTTCCCAGAACAAAATCACTTTCCAAGCCGATCATTTGACAATATTTTGACAAAACTCTAAGAAAGTCTACAACTACTAGAATATGTCCAAGCAAATAAAGAACCGGCTTTAAAAGACGTGATCGGCGTCCAAGCAACTACTGCTGCAAAGTGTAGGGATGCAGAATAGTTCCAGAAAATTACATACCCGCTAGACCAGAGTAGCGTAATCTTAACACTTTACGATCACCGATTTCACTCGTATCAGTTGTCAATCATTAAGAACTTCTTACCCTATTTGGTGGCCGCATGGTCTAAGGCGATACTCTCGCAGTAGACTAGCCTGCCAATGATGGAGAAATTGAGATTCCAACCTTGGTCGGGTGTACTTAGGGTGTTTTTTTTTCCAAAATTGTTTTCAACTCTCCCTCCACGAAAATGCAGATACACTTGCTCTAAATATAACCTTCCTTATTCTTAAAAATTACTAGCGTAACTACTACATAAGCGTACTACCCGAATGGCTAGAAAGACGTGATATTAAAATAAATAAAAAATAAACCTCTGCATCGTGAAATTGTCTGGAGGCTCACCATTGGGGGATATATCACAATCTTAATTTATTTGAAAATGTTTTCTTTGCTGATGAAACTACATTACGACCAATGGACACGGGAATCTTAGGAACATTGGCTTTGTAAAGTATAAATTCAGTGGCCTTAAGTTATCGATGTGAGTTTAGTTATTATTGATTATCATCTAATTGAACTATATTTCACAGATGGAATATTAAAAGTATATATAACACACGATACTATTATTATTATGCATGACATTTGATGGACTTCATGACACTTTTGTTATAAACTGTTATTGCACTAATTTTTACTTTCTCATCTAAAGAAAGTATTGTAATCGTGACAATTTTTGACCTCGAGATTATGATGAATATTTACTTTTGATATGCCCCCGAACACAAAAAAGTGGATTTTAACATTCTTTCTATCCTCATGTTTGTTTGTCTCTCTGCCTTGACCACAGATCTGAATTGGATTTTAAGTAAATTTTAAGCAGTGATAAATCAGAATATACAGACGTAGTCTGTACTTGAAGTATATTTGTTCGATTCCTCTCAATGTATGTGGCATCGTGAGGAAAGAATACGTGACAAAACGTACCACTACATACATAGAAAATGCATAAAAAATATTTGCCGAAATTATGATTTTCTTTATCTCGGCTGATTTCCATCACACTTTAACCAGGCTTTGGACTGGCATAATTACTATATATTGTTTATAGTCATATTGGCATGTTTAAAATAAGCTGTTGTTAAGCTATCGTCAATTTTTTTTGTGATTTTGTTTTTTTAGCTATGCTAGAGCAAGCATGTTTTCTGTCTCGTGATAGTTCTTCTGATTCATTCATCCCCAGACAGCATAGAAAGCATGAATAGTTCTTGAAACAAGCTTATAAAGTCAAATGTACAAGCTTGTTTCAAGATTAACAAGGTATTTGAAAGGATTCCAGAACTATACAATATATTTTAAAACAGGGTGTAAAGTTACCTTTGTCGAGAAGATTGCCAAGAGTATCGTTGTAAGCCTTGGTAATTGACGTGTCTTCTTCTCGAACCCTTTTCTTAGCCTCTTGTATCCGCTCCTTCACCTCTAACCAAGCTTCGTTCGGGACTCCACAAACGTGATCACTCGAAGGGCCACTAAACACTTTATTCTAACCTAACCTAACCTAACCTAACCTAACCTAACCTAACCTAACCTAACCTAACGGGTTAAAACCGGGCATGGGGGACGTGTTGTTGTCCAAGTGGTACTTTTGTCGCGAAAACCCGAGTGGTACGTTTTGTCGAGACACCGTGAGGAAAATATGAGGCGTCATCTATAAAAAAAACAAAGTTTAATAAAAAAAAGTGGGGAAAACTTATATAATAGAGATTTGTTCCAAACACTTTGTGTTAAATAGAAACCAGTTATTGGTAAAGCTACAGTGTAGTAAATAACCGACCACGTGGTGAAATGGACAGTGCACCTGGCTACGAGCCTAGGGGTCCCGGGTTCGATTCCTGGCTGAAAGGAGAACTATCGCAACGGTCACCGTGGTTTGGTTAATTTGGCTTAAGCTAGGTTTAAGTGTTTCCACTGGTTTCCACTATCCCAATCAGCTCTTCTCATCGGGACATGGAAACAGCCCCCACGGAAAGGATGTATGATTAGTACATTTGGGAGTCCCCTGAGCAATGGTACATTAGCACTGGCCAATCTTTCCACTGCTCGGCTACGTATTCCAGGCATGCAATATTTATATTTGTTACAATAAGTGACAAAAAAATAGCAAAAATGTTTTGAGTTAAAATTTGTAAACAAATCAAAGCCCAAGGATACTTTCAGATTCTTATTACATTTGTGAGCGTTTGAATGAATTAATAATAAAATCTATCAAATGTTTGATACCACAATCCAAAGTTCTTGAATATATTTTTACAATTTTTATGTCACATGATAGTTTGAGATATATTTTTAGTAAATGTACTAAATATAACTCAGCTTGTGTAAGAGTAGCAGGTAGAGTGGAACATAATATCAGTGGTTTGCAGTGTCTATGGACTCATGTTGATAGTTTGTTTGATATTTTCACTAAGGACATTGTACTTTATCCCTCTAGTGAAATAGCCTCATTTCTTCTGTAAGATATTAGGACATACGGTTATTTCCACAAGACTACAAACGAGAGTACCAGATGTATGGTCGGCCATGTTGTCAACAATGCGACCGTTAAAAAAACATATTTCTAGAAACATTAAAGCAGGTTGAATTTTCTAACATATTTATTGGCCTTTAAAGAATGGTTTCCAAGTGGGGTTTATTTTATTTACCTTATATTGGGTATCAAATAATTTTGTTTTTCATTGCTGTAGTACAAATATCCAAAAACTATGTTTTTATTAACCTCAATTTAGGTATCAAATATCCTATGGCTATTTTGTGTGCAACCCGCTTGCATTTATTCAAAATAATATCCCACTTTTATCCAAAGATTTTAAAATCGCATAACAGATTCTACAAAATTTGTACTTCTAAATACAAAGTCACTTTTTTGACTTGTAAAATATTATGATTGCTACAATTTAGTTCAAAGAATAAGTTTAAGCAAGGCTGAAGTGATGATAATCATTGAGATATAACTCTGGCTAAAATTCCATTTAATTCCACTCTGGGTTTAGCTCTTTGGAATAGTTCATTACAAGAGTTTATCACTTATAATTCAACTCGATAATACCAACGGGTGTCGCAAATGCTATGTAAAACTCTTATAATATATATTTTTAATATTTTATATATTTATTAAGAGTAAATAGTCAGAGATATATTAATGGTAATTACTCCATCTAGGTATCATATTCTGAAAATTGAAAAATGTCACCTGGACACGGGAATCGAACCCGGGACCTTTGGCGTACAAAGCCAAAGGTTCCGGGTTCGATTCCCGTGTCCAGGTGTCATTTTTCAATTTTCATAATATTTTATATATTTGTTGATTGCTCCTAAACAAACTGTATAGTTTTTTAACTGATGACAGCCTCGTTCTGCCCTAGTTAATTTGGGCTTGTGTATCATTTTATGCACCACGATTGTTGATTCATATTTATTTTTTTCTCATGGCACTCGGCTGTTTGGATTCGATGTTGGCTGATTACATTTCAAATCAAAACAGCAATTAATTATTGCTTCACCATATTTTATGATAATCAACACACTCCTGAGAATAGTTCTTCAACCTCATTAACACATGTTACTTGATAAATAATGTCCCCGTACAGGGATTTGAACCCTGAGTCTTTAACTTAGCTCTAAAGTGTGACGACTCTGGCGTCTCTTAGTATTTGGATGTTTCTCTTTGCTTTAGTAGAATATTTATTTTATTTTCAAATTAACAGTTGATTTACACACGTTCACTGAAAATAGAACCAGAATATTCTTTATTTGCACGCTAGCAGAACTATTTGTTGATCCATGAGGCTTTGCGACGAAAACTAGAATGAAACAGATGATTACCAACACATTTAGTTTTTGAGAGGACAAACGATTAATCGAGATTCTTGTCTCCATGTTAATTCGTGTGTTTAACAGGAATGGTGCATATAACTAGGGGAATTACCTTTGCCATAATTGGTATTAACGTGTAGCTAGGCTTGATGAAGAGTGGACAAGTTGAAACTATTTTTCCATTTGTGCCCAGAGTATCGTGCTAAAATCTGTATGTCGGTTTAGAGTGAGTTACATGATCATGTTTCTGTTCTGTTATTGTTTTTCGGAGGAATTGTGAATCCATAGGAACAAATTGATGCCTCAGAGAATATGATTCACTTTCCCACTTACCTCTTAGCTGGTTAACACAAGAAACAATTGTTCTGTACGAATCTCCCTTTAAACAGAGTCAGTACATCAAGGATACTATAATTAATCATATGACTTCATTTTAACTTCATAACCATATAAAATCTCTAATAAATATTCAAACACTTTCATAATTATCTAAATAGTATTATCAACGTTCCTAATTAACTAAGATTTCTTGGCACATATATAATTATAACGCTCCCGAAGGAAAATGTAAACAAATTAATAGATTATTTACTAAGTGAAGATAAGAACTAATGTTGTGTAAATGACTTA
The DNA here is from genome assembly GCA_902151455.1 of Timema bartmani. NCBI lineage: Eukaryota > Metazoa > Arthropoda > Insecta > Phasmatodea > Timematidae > Timema > Timema bartmani. The sequence continues at coordinate 1,684 of CABFWB010005861.1, read as the reverse complement.
AGATATATCATTAATTGAAAATAGATTTGTTTTAAATTGGAGCAAATAGGTTCAGTTATAAATTATATATTCGGAGGAAGAAGTTGATGCCCACTTGAAAAACCTTTTTTTTTTATATATAAGTGGTCATGGAAAGTAAAATATTCTTTTTAGGAGCGGTCACAGATAAAATGTTGTTAACACTCGTCCACTTACAACGCCTGAATGGATGCGAGTATGCAACCCTACATAATTTATTGTACTGCAAGTTTCCTTACTAATATTCACAGGCGCTTTCTAAGTCTAATCTTAGGAGTGGGGATGTAGGAAACACGAGAACAGACCGGTGTTTTTGAAGTTTTGGTGGAAAAACATTTTTTTTATCAAAATAAATTAAATTTTGATTGCTTCTATACAAACATAGAGTTTAATTTTCTTCACATGGTGATATCAACAGTTTGTTGAATATCTGTCTAGGATGTCCTGGAATTAAATGACAACTTTTTCTCTTCATATAAAAAGTTTGTCATCTTAATGCCGCTATGCTCTTTTCAGATATTCAACGAATGTTGAGGTCACCATGTGAAGAAAATTAAACTCTACGTTTGTACTGGAGCAATATTTGATTTATTTTAATCAAAAAAGTTTTGCTATAAAAACTACAAAAAACATTTCTTAACAAAATAACAATGTGTAATATATTATTTTTTGTCATTTTTGGTGCAAGAAGGACCGAAGCTGTCAAATGAGATCAAAGTTTAGTTAAATTTTTGCTCGGGCCGTTTGGTGAACTTTAAATAGTACTGATAATCAAGTGATTCTTCCATTAGTACAATTTCACCCACGTGTTCCACGATTCACTATCTTTTCGGGCTAATCGCATATTTAAACGAATAGAGTAGATAAGATTAAAGTATTATTTAGATAAAGTATCCCCGCATTTGCGTGTAGAGAGAGTGGGAAAGCAATTTTGAAACAAAACAACTCTGTATTCTCGTCTGGGATACGAATAGTGATCATCCCAACACCAGCAAACAATACAAGATGAGACTAGCCCCTATGTCGGCATACCCATCGGTGCAAGAAATATTCACAAAACTTTTCATTTTTTTTTTGGTCATTGCGTCACGCTACACGTTCGGGCTGTATCCATATTTACCAACTACGATAGTGTGTTAGGGATGAGTAAGGTTGAATTTTGAGGAAGTGTATCTACGTTTGCGTGAAGGGAGAGCAGTAAGAAAACCCGAACAGTATTAAAACTCTGGTCTCTCCGTCATTGGCAGTCCAGTATATTGCGAGAGTAATGGTTAGCTTACTCTACCACCGAAGCGGGTTATGTCATACTATAGTAACTATGTCATTAAGTCATCCATGTCGATAACAATAAGCAAGGAATCTCTGAGAAGAATGTCCTCTCCTGGTATTATATCTGGCATCAAATATTGGATAGTCTATTGGAGACGTTCCAAATATACTATAGTGATTTTATAGTTTTAGTAGTCATTCAGCATTATGTAAATGTAGCTATATGATATATTAGTTAATAGCACTGGTTACATTCCCGTATTGTGAGCTAGTAGCTTTTTTTACATTCCTGAGTGTGATATAGTAACTTTGTTTATATTCCTGAGTGTGATATAGTAACTTTGTTTACATTCCTGAGTGTGATATAGTAACTTTGTTTACATTCCTGAGTGTGATA
>CABFWB010005860.1:0-39432 GCA_902151455.1 Timema bartmani | reverse complement strand
ATTATTATTATTATTATTATTATTATTACATTATTGGCTTGAATGGGCACTAAGACATGAAACACAAATCTACCTTGGATCGATACAAAAAAGTATTTCTGGTTTTTGGCTGATTTTAATAAACTTTCTTTTTCAGATTACTAATTTTTTAACAGTCGATAAAGTAACATTTTATTTGGTTTGTATCGGTCAACTAAGAACTAATAAAATGAAGATAACTTAGTTCTGTATATAGCTGTGCTGGTGTAAGATAAGTCTGAAAGTCAGAATGTAGAAAGGTTGTTTCAGACTTAATGGCTGGGACCTAGTCAGATTATAGCACCGATGAGCACACATTCCAGGCATTAGTTTCACCTAGTATGGTTGGTAGTTAATGGGGGATTGGGGTTTGAATCTAGGTCGGGTGTATAAAGATGAGATCTTCTATATTATACCTACTTCAACCCTAATCAATTAGATTAAGCAAGATGTTAGCCCCAGAGGGGTAGTAAAAGTTGGTGCACACACACATGGGCCTATATATAGTTATATATTATAAATTGTTGCTTATCGCCATTTTATTAATCTCTACTCGTCACATTAGATGCATTGCAAGTATAAAATAATTATTGTAGAGTAATATGAACATGTATTAGAAGACCTCATAGCAGACTATGTGTGTAAATAGAGCTGGTATGTAATAACTATCCTATTAATGTGATGAAACAATTTTCATCGAGAGAATAATCTTTTAGATTCCAAACAGATGTATAATTACTACACTATGGCCTACCAGAGGAAAGATCACACACTTTAGTAGATAAACATTTTTTAAATAAATAAAACCTATAAATAATTTTCTTAAATCAGAGTAGATGCATAATGGACCAAATGATTATTGGTAGAATATATATTAAGAAATGTGTTTAAGTCCAACTTTTAGCCATCGTAATTAAAATATTTATTTATTTAAATTTTTAAACTGGAATATCTTTAAGAGTTTTCATGTTTTCCAATGTCAAAGTTTAATTTATAAGGTTTTTAAAATACATTTTTGACTCATTAAAATTTCTATCATAGAAGTTTCTTTATTAAATATTTAAATGTAAATATGATAAATTGTTCAACTTGCATGTAATAGTCATACCTAAAATGTATTCACCTAAATACTCAAATATGTAAATACAAACTTGTAGGCCTTGATAATTATATAGAGCCACGATACAGATGTAATATTAAGATCACGTATATCACTCTTGACTTAAAACAGGTGTACCCGTTCATTGCACGGCAAATATATGTAGCCACTTTTATATTTTTAGTATACTAAATTAACCACAGGTAAAAGTAATCAAATCTTAAGTCATGTGTAAATATTAATCCTTTATTGATTTAAATTGTGAAATATAGGCTAATCAATTGTACACAATGTCAAAATAGAGATCGTATTTGAACTTTAAAATATTTATTGAGGCCAGTATTTTATAAAATGAACCATCATCATTTCTTGTTTAACATATACATCATTTACACAAGTTAACCACTTCGGTGGCCGCATGGTCTAAGTGGTCACACTTGCAATAGTTTAGACTGCCGATAATGAAGGGGGAGGAGGTAAGATTGAGACTCAATTCCGGTAGGATGTATTGATTTTATCTAAATGGTTTTCCATTCTCTTTCTCTCTTCATGCAAATGTGAGTATATTTCCTAAATCAAACATTTGAGTAATCTTATATATAATTTGATAGGCCCGTTTCTGGTAATATATATTACGAAGAAATGACTGAACAGGTTTTGACCAGCAACCACTCATTTTAACAGTTAGGAGTACAGGATGTCGGGAAAAATAGTAGTTTGCCACGAAAACCCGATTATCACATATAATTTTAAGTTTTTCATTCTTTGTTTGGTCACCATGGAACCCGTTATTTGCTGCATGGCTGTAAATCTCTAAATAAGATATATCTCTTTGGCTAAAAAAAAATAATTCAATTTTATTGGTTGGTCCGAACACATCACAAATTTATCTTTGGATGCTGCTGGTCATAACACATCTAAATTGAGATTACTGAACTGGGGAAACACTTATTTCTTATTGGAATGTTTTTATCGTTAATTCGCATTTAAATTAATAATATTGAGCGTAATTCGAAAATTAAAAGGTTAAGTTGTTAAGTTCGTGAAAATATTGTCTATGGTTTGTTTCGCGCATGATAAAATGATGTTTAAATATGTTTTGGTATGTATTACAAGCTCAAAAACAATAAAATGATATTGAATAATGTTTAAAAATAGCCATTTTAACTATCTTAGTTCTAGGTTTGGTGTTAATTTCTTTCAAATAATGGGCTTTGATGCTCATTTTATTCAATAATGGGTTATGTGTTTATTTTATCAAATAGTAACACAATACAAATACATAAGTTAAGCTATATTTTCATTTTACCGCTTAATTTAGAAGATATGATATTTAAAAGTAATGTTTTGTGTACCCTATCAATATTTTCACATTCTATCTCTTTTTGCTATCTCTCTCGTTATATGTTTCTTTCTCACGCTCTCACACTTTCTTCCCTCAAACACACACATACACACACTCTAAAAAACAGTCTCTCTCATATAATCTTCTCTAATTCTCTCTCACACCCACTCTCTACCCTAACATACACTTTCTATCACACAAATTATATCACACTATATATTTTATCACTCTCTCTCTCTCTCTCTCTCTTAAGCTCTCCCTCAAAACTCTCTCTTCCTAACGATCTACCTCTTGAATGCTTTCTCACAAACGCTCGCTCTATTTATAAATCACGCTCATTCTTTATATTTCGCTCTAAATCCTCTATCTCAAACTCACTCTCTTTCAAACTATCTTTCTCTCAAACTCCCTCTCGCAAATTTTCTTTCTCTCAAAATCACTCTCTAACTCCCTCTCTTAAACTTTATCTAACTCTAATTTTCTCTCTCTAAGCTAATCTTTCCCTTTTTAACTTTCTCTCTCAAACTCTCTCTCACACGACCTCACAATTTTCTCTCTCTTTCACGCAATAGAGCTCCCAAAATTTCACTCTCTCTCTCTCTCTTATACACACACACTCACACACTTTATCACGCATTCTCTCTTACATAGTCTTTTTTTTCTCTCACACACTCTCTCACTTTCTCTACACACACTCTTACTTTCTCTCTCACACACACACTCTTTCTCTCTCTCACACACACACTCTCTTTTCCTCTTCTCCCAGTATTTCTCTGTCTAACACATACACACACTATCACTCGCTCACTCAATCTCTCTCAATTGCTCATTCTCAGCCCTTACACTCACTTTCTCACACTTTTTGCGTATGTACGCTCTTTCTGCTAACCATCATCACCTCTGGTCCCTTGGAATTCACTTAAACATGACTTCACTGAAGATTTAATTGATGTGTAAGAGTTTAAAGCAGCAGAACATGTTGATCTCCATATGGCAGAGGAAATTATAAAGGCTAATAAAATGTCCTGCACTAAGCTTGGCTTAACTGCTCCAAGCATTGATATCTTACGCCCAAACAATGAATTCATTCAGATGATCGCAAACACTCTCAATGATGAATCCCGAACGAACCGCTGTTGATGGAATCCTTCTTGCAGTGGCTGGAGGAAACAAACCCAAACAATTTTTCTTAGAAGCCCCAGGAGGATGCGACAAAACATTCATATGCAACACCATCATTGACATTATAAGAGGTGGTAATAAAATAGTTTTTGAATAGGCATTAACTGGAATTGCAGCACTAATTCTGGAATGTGGAAAAACAGCTTGTAGGCTTTCTGGTGCCCCTATTAGAAACGTCTGTATAATCCATTAAAGCTACTTCTTCTCAATCAAATACCCTGAAATAATCGTCACTAATACTCATCGATGAAGCATCAATGCTTACGCCACTGGCCGTAAATAGCATTGATCGTTTTTAAGGGACCTAATGCAGAACTACTCACCAATGGGCGGCAAATAATTGTTTTTGGAGGGGATCTCTGACAGCTCCTTCCAGTTGTTCTTCATGGTAGGAGAGTTCAAATAATGGACTCTTGTATTCAGATATCTAAAATCTGACAATTTGTTAAAATATTTCGAATGACTAAAAACATGCGTGCAAACACATCTCAACTGGAATTTGCCAAATGTTTGCTAAAACTTGCATTTAAAACCTAACTACCCCTACCATTGCAGACAGTATAATCCATATACCAGATCATTATATACCAGATGATTATGATTATAAACAAAATGGATATTTTCATTTTCCCATGAAAATGACTTTCAAGGTACTTCACAGAAGCGGAAATTTCCATATCTCTGCAACTATTTGAGATACTAAATAAAGTTTATAGAAAAAGTGTAGTACTATACAATAATCTCTATAATGCCATAGAGTTAATAAGTTTCTCAAAAAGTTGATCTTGTTTACCCTTAAACCTCTTAAGGGAAATGTTTGTAAAGCAGTTATCTTTTTTTATCATTCTAGACTCACTAGTCAATATTTACCTATTTTATTGGTCTAAATTTATAAATGAGGAATTTAATAGCAATGCGATAATCATAAGATGTGCAATCACCAATAAAATGTTGAAAATTTTAACAGGAAGTCGAAATTTTAATACAAAGTTTTGACCCTTGTAGACCTTTTTTATTGGTTCAGATGTACAAATAAGAACTTTAATCCTTTAAAACTAAAATTATAAAATTTAAAACTTGTAGTTAACTTATATGTTACGTAAGTACAACGCAGATAGTGTTCGGATTTTCTAGTTTATATTATTTCGTTTTTCATATATTACGAGTTTTGAATAAATATTTCAATTTTTAGACAATGGAGCCAGAAAGTCAGTGCGGAGTTCCGTACCATTTATTTTACTTTCTCGCTATCTTACAGATAGAGAAAATATTGTGATCTTCAAAAATTTTGAAGAATTTTGAACTTTAATGACCCCCCCCCCACCCCCAAATCCGAAAAAGTGGTTTTTGCATTTTCGTCTTTCTGTCTGTACCTCGGAGTAGAGCCTAAACTATTTTATCGATTGGGCTAGTACTTGGTATCTAGGATTTCCACAGGGTTGTCCCGAGGGGTTTTTGAATTGGATATCCAACCTTAAAATTAAGGGTGGTTAACTAAAGGGTGAAAAGAGAATAAATCGATTTTCAAAATTGGCTCTAAAGATTTTGCTTGAATTTCATTTCCGAGCATTGATAAATATTATAAACAAAATGGCTACTCTCCATTTTTCGTCAAAATGGCTTCAAGGGTTCCGGTCTGATGCGTAAATTCTAATTTTTTTATCATATCTTCATAACTCTTAGAGATATGAAATTAATGATCATTGCAAATATGTAGGGCTAGTTATAATATAAATCTTTTAATTGAAACATATTTTTATGAAACCAATAATTTTCAAGCTATACGCAAATATATATATATTTTTTAGCTTTTGAACAATAAAGATAAAGTATTGTGACCGTAAAAAAAATTAACCCGATTTGTTGATAGATATCGACGTTTCATGACCCCCCAAACCCTAAAATTGGTGTTTGCAATGCCGTTTGTCTGTGTGTCTGTTTAACCCTAAAATTAAGATTAGTTAAATAAAGGGCGAAAAGATAAAAAAATCGATTTTCTCAAAGTCGGCCAAAACGATTTTTATTAAAATTCGTATCTAGGCATTGATTAAGATTATAAATAGAATAGATATTTTCATTTTCCAATGAAAATAAATTTTAGAGTATTTTACAGAGGCGTAATTTCCATATTTCCTCAACTATTTGAGATACAAATAGCTTATTGAAAAATTGTAGTTGGCCTAGTACTATTAAAAATAAAAAACTTGAAATATATCTTAATAAACCCAATAGTTTCTGAGATATTGGCAAATATATAAATACGATTTTGTGATATTTAATTGTACAGATATACTACTCAGGTCTTAACACAATAATTCTCCAAGACCATTGAGTAATTAAATAAGTAAGTCTCTCAAAAAGTTGATGTTCTTTTTCACTTATCCTCTTAGGGGAAATGTTTGTACAGCAATGATCCATCTCAATCATTTTAGACTCAAAAGCTTATATTTACCCTTTTTATTGGTCTAAATTTATATGTGAGGAATTTAATAACAATGCGATAACCATAAGATGTGCTACCCCTAATAAAATGTCGAAAATAGCTCGGGGTCACAAGTTTCGTTTCACATATACTACGAGTTTTGATTAAATATCTCAATTTTTAAACAATGGATTGAGAAAGTCCGTGAGAGTTCCGTACCATTTATTTAATTTTTACTAATTTCAAAACATTTTATTTTTAACTTTAATTTACAGAATCGAAATAAAAAAGTGAATAAGTTACCATAACTTAGTAGATAACCGTAATTACACAATAAAATCATGATAAAACTCAATTACTAAACATAAATATAGACAAACACAGAATAATTCAAATTGTAACTTATTATTGCGCAGGTACAATGTACAAAGTAGACATGTTTCTTTGAATGTCGGTCCATCTCGTTGAGCGAGAGTGGTTGTGTCCCAAAGGGGGAGGGGGCAGATGGGACAGTTTTACCCAGAATTCCACTTTTCTAGGCCTCCAACAACACAACCATCTTTAATTCACAGAAACAGGTCTTCCGCAGCAACAAAACACGTGCATTAAAATAATATTTTGGCTTTTTTTTTAACGTAGAGAAACTTTTAAAGATAAAAATAATCTATAATAACAATTGAAGGAAACTTTTATAGATATAACATTAATAAAGCTATGTTAGTTTTTATTAACATAATATCTAAACATTAAACTACTCTAATTTGTGTGTGAAATAGGGTCCCCAAACTATATATCCCTAGCGCTCTGAATACTTTGATAATGTCTGTCACTGTGTTTGTAAACCAGGGGTGGAGAACCTCCGTGGCAGTCGAAGGCCGCATTTAGCTTCACGGATATCTCATAGGCCACACCGTACACATCATGGACTACAATACACACCTCATGGGCCACAGTGCACACCTTATAGGTCAAAACACACACCTCATGGGCCACACCACACACATCATGGACAACAATACACACCTCACGGGCCACAGTGCACACCTTATAGGTCAAAACAAACCTCATGGGCCACACCGCACACCTCTAGAGGATTTGACTGATGACTGTTTGTCATATTCCTAGTGGAGGACACATCCCTTACCTCAAGACCTTGAATCACTTCTTTGCTCAGTGTGTTGTTGTTTGTCATTTCTTACAAGTAAGAGAAGATAATATTCGTTTAACTAGGTCTATATGATTTTATTAAAGTACCTATACTCACACAATCTATTTCAAAATACACTGAGCATTGCACTACATTATTTGCTAGCAAAACAAAGGAGTAAAAAACTACGTAATGCTTCCAATTGTAGTTTATTTAGTAACATTATCTTTGTTAAGTTCATCCTTCAGTAAACTTGTTCTTCTATACTACTTACTTTCTTTAGTATTCTTAGCAATAATTATGGCAACCATCCACTACACATTATGTCATTACGTCTGGCTTTTAAAACAATTAAACCAAGTAATGGGGTTGTATTCTTCACTTGTTTCCCTCAAGCAGCCCCTTTTCCGGCTACCTGAGTCTCCTGGAGCTGACGTCACAGCGAGAAAGTAAAAGTGGGAGAACATGTGCAAGTTTTCACCCATGATCGCGTCTGGCGGATGGAAGGGGAAGAAGGAAGGATCCGCGGCCTTTCCACTCCCCACTTCCACACCACCAATATCTATATTTTAAGACAAAGTCCTAAACAATATAGAATAATACTGACTGATTTGCTTAAATAGTTTAGTTATTACATTTTCTAACAGGTAGACCTTTCTTCATTCAAGATGACAGTAGCACTCTAAGTGCAATTTAATCCTGGAAATAGTTTGTAGCTATTTATGTTATCTTAAAATGTACTGGAGAAGCAATTTTTCTTGAACGTGATTCATCCCTTGGCTGTGTCACACACATAAGTATGTTTTAGACAAGATCAGAATATACGAGTATGATATTAAGGTTTTTGCTGAAGTTAATGTTTCAATTAAGTGCAAAACAAACACAGAATTAATAACACACTTGTAAGTTGCACACTGGCTTAAGTCTTTGTAATGTTACTCTTCTTGCAGTTCAATTTGGTTGTCTTAGATGTAATTTTACAGTTCACTGTTCATGTCCCGTGAAGAGAAAACTATTTGTAATATTATTTGTTTCTTGACAAGGACTCACAACATTTGGGGATAGTTCATTTATAATTATTTTATTAGTTTATAATTGAAATCACTAATGTGAATTTAATTACGTATATATTTAGCGCTATTGTTATACTGGACAGGCTGAATATCACATATATTGCTATTTAACTTAAAATTTGAATAATAAATAATATGTTTGGTCTCGACAAACGCAGGTCCTAGCAGTTCGGTGACTATTAGCAAGTGATATAGTTCTGTGTTCACTGTAGTGAGAACTATATCTCTCAATATTATCATTGTAGAGGGAGATGACACAGTCTATACTGGAGAGAGTAGTGTGTTACCATGGAATGAAAGACACACACTCACTGAACAAACACAATAACGCACTCACGATATTACAAAATGCAAGTTCTAGAAGAGTCCACCTAGTGGAGCCTTGAGCAACTTTTCAGACGTACGCACATAAATAACGTTATGTGGAATGTATGATTATAAAACTGCAACAACATGTTCCGATGGAAGTAAATACCAGCTTACATTATAAGTTCTATGGATAAAAAAAGGAAGTCCATATTTTTAACGAAGTTTAATGTGAAAGGTCACATATTTGAGATTAAAAATAGTAATAAGAGGATCATATGTGTATTGTATAACTTCCTCAAATTGATGCGTAATTTTTAATTGGACCACACAGTACCGTATATCTGATAATGGATGCTTCGCGGGTTTAATGCTTCAGGACTGCCATTCCCAATGAGTAGACGGCAAACTTATTGATAATTAATATATATATGATTTCACTTTCACCCCGTCCTTACAGCTTGAAGGCTAGTTGCTATTCCCGTCACTGGGAGCAGCGCACAATGTCACGTGTGTGTAAATAACATGGCCTACAATCTCCCATGACACGTGGTAACAATTACTTTCCAACGGATTCTACTTAGTAGTCAGCGTCAGTCATTTCACACAATACTTGTTGACAGATTGGTCTCAGATGGAATATTGGTTGTCAATAAGTTTGTAGCAATGTGACTCTGTCTAGTGGCGGGTCCTGATGATATTTAGGGATGTAACACAACTGTCTTGTTAATACTTACAACTAAACTTGATATGTGTTTTCAGGTGAACAATCGACTCGTTAGCATTCAAATATAAAACAACATTTCGATTAACTCAAAATTTCCATTACTATTCTGCCTATAAAACGAGGGGTTCCAAGGGGCATCCATTATACCTAGATTTCCAGGGGAGCGTTCCTAGAGCTCGTAAAGCCATACCTCCCACCCCCTGACACTCAGGAGTAAGTCTGGATTTGTGTCGATCTGGCACATTTCAATTAGCATAGGTTTACTAACAAACAGTTATATAAGAATACAGAATTGGGATTTTTTATTTTCTTCTTTTAATTTAAAAACTGCTGTTCTTGTCAATTATTTGTTGAACATTTTAATACATACATTGAATGGAAAGTTCCACATTACATTTATCGTGATGTCAACAGCTAGAAAAGTTACATTTACTTTCACGTGTCAATACGTCAAGTCATGTGATCTGCATCAGTCACTTTCGATATATATTATCAATACCTATAACATAACACTTCTTAAAATGCTTATAATTTTTACCGAAAAAATATAAGTTTTTACTTTTAAAATGGCTTTCCAATTAAAATTTTACTTCCATACCTGAGGGCTTGGAATTTTATCTTAATTTGTTTCACCTTTTTGGGCTAAAGATGCTGAATTTGAACAAAATTTATGAATCAGGGCATGGCCGATTATATTAAGCGTTTCCTAACAGACACAAAAACTAGCTTGATATTATTTGCTGTTTATATGAGCCTAACACAATCTAAATAGTGTATACGGTATAAATAATATTAATTTAGGAGTCACTCATGCTGTGGTTTCCAAGGAACTTTATTTTGACTTCACCGGGACTCTAACACATTCTTTTATAGGGTTTGTTTCGTCAGGTAAATGATTATAGCTGCTTATAGAACTTGACTATCACTGAGATCAACAACACTTTTAAAATACCACTTCATTTAATGTATCAAATCATTATCATCAACATTATCATCAACTGTTTCTAGCCTGTGGCCGTGTCAGTTTAGTAAAATACCACCATCTTCCTCCTTTAATTACTTCCAGTCTTCTCCTTTCACTTGCACACTTTCTATTATCTGCTCCTCCCATCTCTTTCTTGGTCTCCCTTGCGGTCTTTTTCCTACATACTTCATTTCCAACATTTTCCTTGGTGTCCTCTCTTTTTCCCTCCTCACTACATGCCCAAACCATCTCAGTCTTACTTCCTCTATTATCTCATGTACTTCCTGTACCAAATATATACACATATATTTATTTGTATTCTTGAGGTTACAAACATTAAGCAACCTATTTTTTTTTCACCACAATTATATTATTTTGGCAAATTTTTGCTTTAGATACTAAGAGCATGGAACGATATGGATTGTACATGAATGCGGAAAAGAGAAAAATGATGAAGGTGGCTATAAACACAAACACAAACACTTGGAACTAGAAAAGGTGGAAGATTTCTGCTATCTATAGCCCGTTTCACTCTTACTCTGCAGTACAGGTCTTATGGAGCGCGCAGTTGCCAGATCTCACCCACTCGAAACAATTGGACAACTTTTACATTCAAACTTTATACACGCTATGAAGTTTGAGCTGTCAAGAATTGTGTATTATTCTGTTTATTAACATATTAATGTCAATTTGATATACACCGTACACTGTCACCTACAATGAATAGGTTGGAGATCGAATCCTTTCAAAGATGGTCTTCCAAAGTACATAGGCTTATAAAATAATATTCCCTGTTTGCATGTGAATGTGTGTGCACTTTTATAAACAATTAGGCCTACCTAATTCATCTTTACTATAGTAAAAGCTAAAACTCAATAATCAAAATAATAACAAATTAATATACAATAGTTTTATAAATTAAAATACTGGTCATTATAAAGGAGGGAGGATTCTAAAATTTATTCAAGCCTTCTATGTAACGTAAATAACATATTAGTTTAAACCTAAAAAATACCTTTATGCTTCATCGCTGTCCCCGCACAAGGGCGTGACTCCATCAATTGTGAAGTAGTATTTAGTGGATGGTCCAGGTAGCTCAAAGTTTTGAGAGTGAGTAGGTGGACTTTTGGGTTGAGGAGATGACACAGGGGACGATGAGGATGATGAAGTTAATCTTATTAAAAACTGCTCCTCGTCATCCTGCAGCTCATCTGCTTTCCACATGTCATTTCCAATTTTTTTGACGTGATTTACATAATTGAACCAGTTTTCTATAGAAACCTTTTCATACGCTGCAGCTATTAAAGGCCTCATATCTTTAACCTTAAAACTAGTATTGTTCATTTTAATAAATGTTTTTACCTGAGCCCACACCATCTCTATAGGGTTAAGTTCACAGTGATACGGAGGCAAACGAATGACTTGTCGATCCACCGCCTTCGCCATCTCATCCACTTTGTATTTTTCAAATTTTTGTTTGTGTTGCGAAACCAAATACAGCATTTCCCGTTTCAACATTTCGTCATCAACATCAATGTTCTTATGGATAAGCCACTCAGCTATTTGAGCTTTACGCCATGATGTGGTCGGGATCGCTTCACACCTTCTGCTGTGATAGGCTGCATTATCGATTACGATAACAGCTCCTTCAGGTGTATTAGGAAGTAATTGTTCTGAAAACCACTTTTCATAAACGTCACCATCCATTTCGTCATGAGCATCTGCTGTGTTTTTCTTGCACAAAAACGTGAGTTCAGCACCTTCAACAAAGCCATTGTCATTTCCAGCATGAACCATCGCAAAGCGTGGTCCGCGAGCCCGTGGTGGCTTCAGTCCCGTGCTTAACCCCTCAAGAAATGCTTGCCGAGAACTCTGAATGGTTGTATCTTTCCACTCCTTGGAAACGCTATGTCCAACATTTACCCATGATTCATCTGTATAAATAATAGGTCTACCTTCAGCTCTGAACTTCTTAATATCCTTCAAATACTTATGACGCCACCTAATAATGTCATCCCTTTCAATGAAAGCACTCTTGTTACCCCTTCGTTCATACTTAAAACCCATCTCCTGCAAAAATCTGTATAAGGTAGCTCGTGAGAAATTGGGCAATGTGTCGTCTGCGTTTACCCTCGCTAAAATAATACTTAAAGTAGGGGGCAAGTTGTCGAAAAACATGGAATGGACAAGACGACGAACACCACTTTGTACAATAGCATTGTATGTGCTCGTTCTTGAATTTTTTTGTTTCCCTTTTCTCTTTTGTTTTCTTTTTGAAGGAGTCCGCAAAGGACCACATTTTTGTTCCTCTCTTAATGCGTAAATAGTTCTTTCAGAACATTTCGTGGCTTTACATGTTTCCCTAACCGCTTTGGTGACATTCATTGTCTTAGTAAAATAATTGAAAACGTTCATTACTATTTGACGTTCTTTGCTTCTCAGTATACCTATGCTATGCAATTTTCTTTTTACTGTTTCCATGATAAATAATTTTAAAAACTAACACTAAACACTATGAATCAATAGTCAATAATATATAAAATGATAATCCCATATAAAGTAAAATATATTATAACTAAAAATATAAGGAATAATTAAAATATAATATGATCAAATTTTTGATCCAAATAACAATTAAACCACCAAACACTCTTAGCACTCTGTACGCCAAAATAATGACCGTAACCCGTAACACAAGACTAATGGATCACAACTGGAGAGAGGCTTCTTGGATGTATTTCAAACAGCTGTGCTTTGCTTTTCCAAGAGGACTGTCATCAGTAGGATTCATTGGTGTGAAGTCAGCAGGGTTATATTTATGTTTACAAGGAGTGCTACGCCTGAAGACTGTGCTTTGACTTTCAGCATTTTACACTGATTTAAATCAATAATATAACAGAGTAAAGTGGCTGAGAGTATGTGCACGAGTATTTTCCTGAAACTATGGAAAATAACTGGTTAAAATCAACCTCAGATAATTATTTTGTATTAGGTGGATGTACTTTTCAAATAAGTTTATTATATCAACACACGACTTACAAACTACCCTAATACTAATAAAACACAACATCCAGTCCCATAGCCGACAATTTACCAAAGATAAATCTCAGACCATACCAATATCAGACCTCTATCTCAGTTGGCTCACGGTCTAACGACTGTGCTAAAGTGTTTAATTAACGCCAGTGAACTCGACCAGGATTCGAACCCGGGCCTGATTAGAAACTGTGGCAAAATGTAAATGCGAGTGTAAAATCTTAGACCTCTGTGGGTAGTTGGTTTCTTAATTCAAAAGCATAGTTTAGTATAATTTGGAGCTACATATATAATGTATTCTCAAATTTTTAACATTGCCTTGGCAAGTACTATAGAACCTTGTTTATTAAACTATAATTACAAACTAAGATGAGTATAGTGAATGTTTAAGTGGCGGAACCTTGTATTTTGTGAAACAAATATTATCAATTATGATGTGGATGGGATGAACTAACGCTTCAGTTTTCAACGCTACAACTGTATAACATTACGCTGCTCTTTAAGACCGGACAGAGCTTAAAGTGAACTACACCCTCTTCAACTTCAAAACGCTACCACGCATAAATGGGGGGTGCTATTGGCCCATAGTTTTTTTCAAAAATAAATATGATCTTTTCTTATAATTTCTTAAACATAATGTACCCAAGCAAAATCAAAAGAAAAAAAGTTTCCAACAAGACAACTTTTTCATGTTTTACTTTTAATATTTCAGGAGGTATAATACGTTTTAATTTTTTTTTAGCATTGTATTAAAGATATTCCTTTCAGAGTTTGCAAACGTTGTTCATAACTATTATAACAGCCACCATAAAATTACTAGCTTTTCCACACAATTGTAACTAGACTTATGACGTGATACATTTGGAACCACATAAAACTTTGACACAATGCATATTTTCGTATTTTGAAAAAAATAGTGATTTAAAAACATCTATGGTGGTTTAAATTGATTTCACAAGATGCATAAATGTATGTTCATTAATATACTATGCTTATTTCATAGAAATAACGACGTTAAAATGTAAGATACAAAATGGCAACTCCGCTTGGTAGAAAAAGGACAGCGCTAACGGAGAGATCAATGGGTTGGAAAGAGATGGTAATAGTCCATAAGAGCCTGTACTGCAATTTGAGAGTGAAACGGCCTATAGGAAGTAAGATTACTGCAAACGGTAAGATCCAGGAGAAAATAGGACAAAGGATATGGAATAGTGGACAATGCTATCGTGTGGTTAAGGATATGTTGATGGAATATAGGAAGAAAGGCCAAAACTTTGCTATAGAGGCCTAAGGCATATTATCATCCAATATTGACATATGACTCTGAAACCTGGACATGGAGGAAGAGAGAACTAGGTAGATTGCAGGCAGCAGAGATGAGGTTCCTGAGAGGCAGTGAGAGTGTAACATGAAGAGACAGGATAAGGAAAAAAATAAATAGTGATGGTTTAAAAGTTATTTCATTAGAAGAACACTGGAGAAAAAAAGGTTACTGTGGTTAGGTCATGTGATGAGAATGGAAAAGGACAGAATGCCTAAGAAAGCCTTACAGAACAAAGAGAAGGGTAGAATACCTAATGGAAGACCACGGACAAGATGGATGCCCAAGCGCAGAAGGAGCGGACTGGAGACGCGTGATGAGGGAGAAGTTTGGAGAAATCAACAAGAACGGAAGAGGATGTGATAGATGACCTTCAGAGGTGGAAACGTCGGATGATGATGATGATGATTACTGAGAGTAAACAAAAAAGATTTTATTTCCAAGATTAAACTATTTTAACTTAGAATCAACACAACATAGAGCTCTAAGCCATTTATTTTTTTCACGTAGAAAGGGGAAATCCCGATTTCAAATTTGATAAATTTGTCAGCCAAGCTGGGAATTGAACCGAGGAAAATTAGATCATCAGAAGGACCGAGTTACATAGTGAGTGACATTTACATAGTTAAAGATGCTAAACAAAAATGTTTGATCATACAAATACTTATTCCAAGTTGTAAAATAATGTTTGGAGTGACAAGGTATCGTCACTATGGCTTGAACTCATGTTTATTTATCGTTACTTCACTCCATTTGCTATTTCTTAGTGAGTACGGTTCCCTAGTGGCGACCTTTTACAAAGCGTCACATGTTGAAATACTGAATACATTCATGCTCTATTACTGCAATTATCCCTTGGGGATGTATGTTACATATTGTTCCTGGTCGTGACATTCTATTAGCTCACTCTTTTACAGAGTCTAAAACCATATTACTTTTACTTTATAAATCTATGACAGGGAAATAATTCCGTTAATAGTCTACTCGGTTTCGGTGTGAATTAAACTTGAACATCTTTCAACTTATATGGTCCTGAATAGGATTTTAGAATGCAGGGAATTGTGTATTTCGACACATTGTTTGTACATATTCCTGCAGAGAGATACTCAAAACTTAAGGGCAATTTTGATAAATATATTAATGGGCATGTTTAGTGTGAAGTGATATTGATGATAGTTAAATATGAACGAATGGTGATTTAGAGCGAAGTGATATTGATGGTAGCTAAATATGAATTAATGCCGGTAGTTTTTGTGAATACACTGTTAATTATTATAGCTGGAGTACCCATTATTCTCAAGGGGAATCGTAGATTAGAGTAGTTATTTTTTAGTGAATAAAATTAAACACAAAGAAATATAACCATATCCTAAATTATGTTCCTTTTATGGTGTTTTACAAAACGCCAAAGTGGGTCGACTAAACAAGATGTCAAAATAGATTTATTATCATAATATGACGTGTTAAATATTTTTGATGTTATAACTTCACTCTACACTATGTTTAAACTCTTTCCTATTGGTCTAGTAATAATAAAGAAGAGTTGCAAGGCATAAATAATTGCTTGTTAAGAGTTAAAACCAATGATTACTTCAAGAGCCTTTGAGATTTTTCGATTTAGATTTTTTGAAAATAAAAACATCTCGGGGCCCCCATGGGAATTTTTCTTTCACCACGTGTTCCTGTCTCTTTTGGGCTAGGGCCAACTTGCCTGCAAGATTTTATTTCTCTCGGTCTTTTGGGCCTCAATATTTTTTCGGTTGGTAAGAGGAACTTTTAATTAATATAGTGAATATACTTATTTGCGTATGTGCGTATTTAATACTGCCCACTTTAATGACAGCATGGTCTATGGTGTCTTTTTTTTCTAAATTGTTTCCCAATTTTTCTTCGCTGAAATGTGGGTACACTTCCTTTACTTACTTTGAACCCTTCTCATCCCAAGCACATTAAAGTAATTAGTACATGTGTTTAAAACCCAAATGGGTTGTAAGACGTGGTTCCATCCAATAAATAGATTATATTAAATACGTTATTTGTATGTGATCAATAACTAAAACCAATGAGAAGCTCGGAACATGATGGAGTGTAGCCTGAATTAATATAATCCATTTTAAATATGTTTAGACTTGTGCAAATTTAATTTAATATCATTATTTATGTTTTCTTATAAGTGTTTATCTGCTTGTACAGTACACGATCACTGAACAAAAAAAAAATATATTTGATTCAGGCAAAGTCTGACCATGTGACAAAATGTTATTTTTTCCTTTTTTAGTCTGTAGGAGGTCATAATCAAGTAAATCATTTTATTATGATATATTATTTAATGTTTGGTGTTAACTAATTTTGTAAAATGGAGGAGCTACCAAAAATGTAATACACTTACTAAGTACATTACTTCTAAGATGGTTACTAAATGGTTAATAAATGGTTACTAGATGGATACTAAATGGTCTGCTCACCTCATTTCACTTAATTGGCATTTATATATCATGTGACAAGATTTGCTTTCATATTTCATTAAATAATATATTATAATGTATGTGATCCCGGATTCTAAAAGCAAATGCTCAGCTTTCTATGGTAGGGATAAGGAAATGAGGTCCCATTGTCTGTGTGTCCACAAATAATAGTGGAAACTAGAATCCGCCATTGGTTTTATGCTCTCATAATTTCTTCTAACCGTCTCTTCCGTCTTCTATTGTTTTCTAACATCCGGTTGGTCTGTGACTGATATTTCAAGAAAGACGTTTACCTCCAAAACAGTGTACTCGAGGTGCCAAACACTCTGTTAGAAAACCATAGAATTATTGTAAACTGAAGAGTCAAGAAAACATGAGACCACATTACTTTTCAAAGTAGGGTTGAACAAAGTTTACACGAAGTGGATTTCTAGTTTTGGAAGCAATTTTATTCCCCCAATTACGACCTCTCTGCTTATAAATAATTTGTCAGCTTCATACTGTCTGGTTTTAAGGTGACAGGAAGCTCTTAACTGGAAATCCACCCAAGTGTAGTACTGAGGTGTTTTATTCCTAAGTGATTCCCACGCTTTTTCCAGGCAAATGCGAGCACTAATTGATAGATTATCCTTAAGTGTCAATATACATACATCCCGGATGGGTTGTATGAAGAGGATCTAGGGAAAAAAGTAATACTGAGGCAAATTTTGTCTTTAGGTTCAACAAACCTCGCCCTGCCAAAATTGTACTATGTTTTGTTGAAAGTAAGTTTGGCTTCTCATGAATCTGACTTCAAGTACCACCCTGTTTATCCTGAAAGCTACCAAGCTTACCTTGCTTGGTTCGTCTATGATGTAGCATTTATGAGAGATACGTGGTTTAGTCAGTGCAAGTAAGACTGACATCTATCGAGGTAAATGGAAGGTACTTAGTGTTTCGTAGCAAATGCCAAGTTTAAAATAAGTCTGACATTTTAATATATTACCTTGCAAAGTTTTATTTTAGCTCATAGGCTTTAAAAAGGGGTTATTTAGCTACTCAATATATGATTCTGTAGGAATGTAAGTTTTTATAAAATTCACACACACTAGAGTTGATAAGGGGTGAACTAATATTTGGTAAGTTACATGGTGAAAACAAACCTCAATGGGCGATGCTGGGACTATAAACTAAACCTCTCTAACATAGGCAATACAGTCTATTGTGAGCCTAACGTCTTGGTTCCCGTAATCACCATTGTGTATGTGTAGCCTAGTGTTGAAACCAATCAAGACCCTAAAAGTTTCAAAACCCGAAAATAAGGTAAAATTGCGTTTAAACACCGTTTAGAGTTTAGTTAATGTGAACCTAAAAAAAGTGTCCTTTTTCATTTAACAAATAATCAAAAGAGAGGGAGTAGAGAGAATCGAATAAGGACAGTAGCGGGAGATCTTCTATAGGTGCGTAAGGCATCTTCACTAGAAATTAGAAGTGACCTTGATATGTAAGGAAGTATTATTTATGGCTTACTTTGTAACCATAGCGGGGGTACAGGGAGTATATTAGCTACTAGAGGAACAAAAGATGATGGGATGTGGTCATGTGATTGGCATGAAACAGGAAATAATCCCCATAAGATAGATATGGATGACACATTTAGAAAAAAATACCACATCTAAGTACAAGAAATAGAAGGTAAGAGCAAATAATTCCAAGTGTTTGAGTGAGAGGAAAGGAATGGAAGCAAATAAATGGGAAAGAGTGGTCAAAGCAAAGAAGAAAATGGATGAAAATATCATGATTATAATAATGATGGTACATATTAGATATCGTTTAATGACCTGATAGAACAAACAAGTGACACACCATTGATCCGTCAATCTCGCAGCGCGATGGAACTAGACTGTTGGCTCGCTTTGTTGGAAAATTCATGTTTAATTCTTACAGCATTTAATATGTAAATGCGCCAATCAAATGGCTTGATTCTTAAATATGATGCCCACATATTATGTAAATATATTTTAAATACCATAACAAGGTCACACCGCAAATTAGCGTATTTTTAAATAGCTCAACATTTCTGAGGAGACATGTAAATTTCAGAAATTTTTATGATACTATTTTAAAAACAGATTAAACATGGGGTAAAATGCCCTTGTTTTATATATATATACATATATATACACACACAGGTAAGTGCAGATGAATGAAAGTACCCGGAACACAATGTTAGTCTACACAGTAAACAATATTAACTATAAACATTTAAGATAAAAATGTGAGAACGACCAGAAGTTCTAAAGTTCTCCCCCAGACTGGGATGTTTGGTGCTGTATTCTTTGACACACTTGCACAAACAACCGCAGTGAAAGATAACAGTGTTTGATTTCCACAAATTAACCTCATTAGTCACAAAGTCACCCCCCTTACGGGTCGTATTAAACATACATACATACTTACATATATACATACATACATACATACATACATACATACATACATACATACATACATACATACATACATACATACATACATACATACATACATACATACATACATACATACATACATACATACATACATACATACATACGTATGAATATTTGACACCATCTAAAATATATTTACATATGTGGATATACTATTTAAAAATCAATCCATCTGTTTAGTGAAACTACATATTTAATGACGTATAAATTATACATGTGAACAGCAACATTATTCTTTCTTACATTGTTTGATTTCATTTTACAACTTGAAATGGAAAAACAATACAAAGAAATATGCGCGGATAGTTTTCAAATAGGTTATCCAATATTCTACTTTATTTTATTTATTTGAGATTTATAACATGCACTTTTTGAATCGACTGATTGTACCAGCACACGAGAATTTCTATGATTGAGAGTGAAAGGGCCTGCCAATTTTGCTTAGTGAGGTATTTTCACATACCTTCCAGGGTTCTTTTAAATGGTACAATCGACATGGTATCAACGGCTTTATGTCCCCTCCAAAGGAGGTTGTGCGAAAATTTTTATCATTTAAGAAAAATCCTTTCAACTTTAGCTGGGTTTGAACTCACGAACATCAGGTAATGAAGTTGAAGATTGTGTTTTATTCAACTATGTTAGTAAATTAGTTCCCTACTTGCACATGGCCATATTAGTCTTCCCTACATTGTTTGATTCTTCAACTTTCAATCACATAATACAATATAACAGTGTGAATGTTTTATTGAAGTATTTGCACTAACCATTAATAAATAAGTAAATAGGCCTATATTTTCAGATTTCATTCAATATAAAATATGGAAAAAAATAGGGAAAGATTATAAGTAATGGGGAAAGTGCATCTCCTTGTTTCAATACATTATGTGTTTTGAAAGGGTCTGATAAGTGACATCCAGCTTGTACCCTGCCACGCGTATCAATCAAACGTACCTCAATTAGCTTGAGATAAGAACCAATCTATTAATATTTGTGAGGGCTATTTTTGATTGGCAATTGTAATGTATAACTTCCGCAATTCATTTAAGATTTGTGTTTGAGTTCCATTCAATTGCCTTATGTAGAACTATATGCAGTGAATCACTTTCAATTTTGTGGTTTTATAAATTTTATTGTTGATGGATGCATTGCAAATGATAAAAATATATTTATATATATGTTCAAATTTACTAGGGGAGGGAAAGGAAGTTAAATCACTAGTGAGTACTAACACTAAAAAATATAAACTTTTTAATAATAGTGTGCCTTTGAGTATATTAACAATTTTTTCTTGGCATTTTAGAATTCAATTTTTCAATCTTGAGAATGCTATTTCTTATCTATTATCTGTTATGGAAGTTCATCTGACACATTCTGAAGATAAGATAACGATATGAGGTTTATTTTATCAAAGTAATATCTTCTATATGAACCAGTTGTATTAGAGGAATTTCAACATTCTATGATTCAAAGAAATTACACTTTTATGACTTTGAAAACCTGCTTTGCATAAGAAGATATTTGAGACTATATTAAGTAAACAGTTACCTAACTTATTGGTAGGAATAAACTGTAAATCCAATACTTTTTAGGACGCAGCTTAAAACAAAGAAAAACCTAACCAATATGGCTAATGACAATGGGCAACACAAGATTGAGGGCTAAGTCTATAAAGCTCATCTGAAGGACAATAATTCATGGATGCATGTAGAATAACAAACAGGGAGTTAGCTTCATCGTATCAGACGCTATATCTATAGCCCTCAATCGTTCCTGAATCTGGAATATGTGGAGATTGTTTACTCTCAATCGTCAACAATTATTAGCAACATTTATTTGCAGTGGTGGAGCTAAAATTATAAAGAAGTAGTGAGACATAATTAATACATTTGTATTACTTTACATCTCCTTAGTTGATAATATAGAAAATATAATATTAATCTCTGATATTAGTTCGTATGACAGGAAAAAATTTAAATTGATAATTTCAGTGATAAATATGCACATCTTCCCAATTGTTTTAAAACCAGACTCAAACTGAATAACTTTTAATATTTTAAACACGAAAAGTACTTAAAAACATGTATACATTAAAAACTAAACGTAACAAACTATAATATGTTATAATATCGAAACAGAAAACCACCCAAAACTCAACAACAATAAAAAATATTAACAAATACTAACATAAAAAAAAGTTTTATTGACTCACTTGTGATATATAGTGTCCTTGTAAGTTAAATAATTCTTATTATTGGCCCGTGTAAGTAAATCATATTAATGTAGCTAAATGATTGTTGCAAAGCCCTGTTTTATCTCGACCATAGAGCATTTCGTCTATGTATCAGGTATCCGGATATTTATTCCACGATAACTGCCAAAGCATGGACCAAGTTTAAAGAAGTTTGGCATGAACATAATTATGACTTAGACCAAACGACGTAAACTCCATTCGCGGTAGGAATTACTCTGTGAAAGGTCTTTTTTCCTACTAATATCCTACTATATAATATATTTCTGGTAGGGAAAAAGGCCTTTCAGAAAACAATTCCTATGCTGAACAGACTTTACGTGTATAGTTTTTCGATCTGATTATCCGTTTCAAGAGGAAAGGTATCTCATTTAATAGCTCGTTTCAAGTGATTTAGATTTAAATTTCTTAGCAATAAGGCCTATATATTTAAAATATGTGGACATATATGTCGTGAGACTGACATCTTAAACTGCATGAACAATCATTACAATAAAATGTACTAATCAATATGATAATAAATTATTTTCAGTATTATTTGATCACAAAATAAAAAATACACTTAAAATTAAAGGAGAAATTACAGGCGACATCTTAACTCGAAATCCAAATTAGTTTTTCCAAATACAAAGCTTAAGACTTTAATAATGATAAATATACCGGGTGACCTGGTGGTCTAGGGGTAGGGTGTTGGATTTTTGTGCTGATGGTCCAGGATTCAATCCTCGGTCCAGGCACAGATTTATCTGATTGCCAAACCCTTCCTTCACCTCTGACAAGACGTGTATTAATCACAACTTGTGAATGTGAGGAATGCCAGGCCTCCACCGTGGTTTGGATTTCACGTTAAACTGTAGGTTTCATTTTATTCCACAATCACCCTACCATTGCACATTAGTCAGTAAGTGCGTATAGCCCTAACGTGTAGTAAGACGCAGTGCTAATAATAATAATAATAATGATAAGAATAGCCGTGACTATTAAAAGTTGTCTGTCACGTAGTGTTGTATTTGTCCAAAGTTCTCATGTGTTTACTTACTGAACTACCAATGACCATCCAACCAAATTTAGAATAGCTTTAAGAAGGTGTCAATTTATATTCATATTGTCAGTTCACGAAATGGGAAAGAGTTAATGCATTTTTTTGCTCAGTTATTGAAATGGTCAAGCAAAAAATTCAGTTCACGGAATGAGTAGAAATTTGCCCAATTAATGAAAAAGGCAGTTTCAATGTTGGGGTGTAACATATATAATCTAATAATACACTAATCCCGAATCTAAACACATATTAAGTATGGCAACTCTTTGAGAATTGATTCTCGTGCAGGTATAAGAAGGTTAAAAAGGAAACATTATTAAAGTAATGATTGCAACTAGCCAAATTAAATTGGTTCCACTAGTTTCACTAGAGAGAGCTAAAATAAAAAAACAATATTTAAAAAAAAAAGAAAAATAATATTTAATCCCTGCAAGAAGAATTTATGGTTATTTCATGGGCTTAGGAGCTACAAAAGCATATAATTATTTAATATATATATATGTTATAACTATTTAGTAGGTTTGGGGGGATTTATTTTCATATAAATAACCTCTGCTCAGATTTATACAGTGGTTATGAACATTAATATTGAATAAAATAATACTATCTGTTGCTGTATATGATAAAGTGAATTGTAGCCATATCATTTACATTTTAAAGAGTTAATTTATTTAAAATTATGTATTTGATACATATACATGACAAAGTGAATTAATTTATTCAACAAATTTGGGATTGATTCGGTAACAAAAATTGTTTGGTAGTGAAAACATTATCCTTAAGGGCGTGTATAGAATATATCTTGAAGTTCTAGCATTTAAGCTTGTAAATACACCCATAAGAAAATAACCAGGGGGAAATAAATATATCATTAATAAATACCACCATTATAGCATGTTAAGCAACTTGTAAGAGACCAATCAGGAGAGAGTTAAGGACTCACTGGTGAGTACCAGTAATATAGCATGCTAAGCAACTTGTAAGAGACCAATCAGGAGAGAGTTTAGGAGTCACTGGTGAGTACCAGTAATATAGCATGCTAAGCAACTTGTAAGAGACCAATCAGGAGAGAGTTTAGGAGTCACTGGTGAGTACCAGTAATATAGCATGTTAAGCAACTTGTAAGAGACCAATCAGGAGAGTGTTTAGGAGTCACTGGTGAGTACCAGTAATATAGCATGTAAAACAACTTGTAGGAGACACAGCAGGAGGGAGAAGATGAGTCATTAGTGTAGCATGTAAAGCAACTTAAAAAAGATAAGTCGGACGGGATATAATAGTGAATAGTTAGTACAATCTCTAGTGTTGTTTTAATAATATCATAGAATGACACGACATACCACAGAGAGTGTTAAAAAGATCCACATTGTGGTCTTGTTGTCTGTGTAGTCCTACCAGTTATATCAACAACGGTTCACTTGCACTTGGGAGCTGCTCAGCAAATAGTTTCATTAGTTCAATCCGTCACGAAAGTTTAACCTTTTTAATGCTTATTAAAAACTATGTTGCTAATTTATATTTTTTATAGATATGAAATATAATATAAAAATGTAATACAAATATATGAATTTTTAACAAAATACATTTTTTATATGATTTAATTTAATGTGTTTTTGCTCTGTAGGTGTAATTTGGATCTATCGGTCTATCCCTAACGGTAATCACAGGTCTATGACATAAATCAAATAATATATTGGATTTCCTGAAAAGAGATAGTGGTTGACTCCTGACCTATGGTTATAAGGTTATTTTTAATAGATAAATATTCCCTCTATATCCACGAAAATGATGGTACATTTCTCTTAAATTGTACCTTACACAATCATGTTTACCTAGTTATAATACATTTACATACATAAGGGATTAGTAAGATTCAGTAGAGTCATATATTGGTTAATGTTTGCTCAGAGTTTGGCATTAATAAATTATTTTATTACGATTGCACAATTATTTCGTATTTAATAAACATGTTGGTACAAACAAAAAGTTAAATTATTATTTTTAGACTATATTTTAATCCAAAATACTAGACTAATTATTATATGTGTAGTATTCTTTAATATAATTGATATGTGTATGTGTTTTATTTTATTATAAAAATTACAGTAAGTGTAGGCCTAATTTAACGGATTCAATAAAGTAATTTTAAAAAGCGCTCACAATAGCACCAATTAAATATTATCTATTAATTAAAAAATATAATGGTACAGTATCATATAGTAATTAGTTTAATCTTTCCAGTTTCTCACAACTAGAAAGGGGTGGATCTATAATCAACTCAAAATAGCCTTGTAAAGAGTAAAGATGTGGCAAGTTCTAGACAAGAAATGATAAATAAAAACGAGACATAATAATAATTATAATACATCAGTTTGGAGATTAGCTCAGTGAAGGAACGTTAACAAGTGATAGCTCCTGCAAGGTGTATAATTACTATTTTAACAGCTCAGTTACAATAGACCTGCAATCATGGGATGTAATGACTACTTTTAACAGCTCAGTTACAATAGAGCCAACAATCATGGTCAGTACTCACCAGTTAAAGTAGCTGCTTGTGTTTGTATCAGTCTCACCATGTTCGAACTATCCTCAGATATGCACTAGATACGTTTGAACTAGATAAAGAGAAGTTCTTGTAGAGTTCGTCGTCCATACGTGCGCTGAGCTCACCAACACTACATGTTCTTCATAGAGTAAAAACCAATGTGTTACATCTTCATTCAATTTAAGTTTTAACGTGATATGATAAATTGTTTTGATCCAAAATTTGGGGTCCTACTTTGAAAGCCAAATAAATCTCTTAGTAGCTAGGACCTTTATTAAGTTGCAAATTAAAATTAAGGATCTTCACTGATTCAAAAAAACTCTCCAATATAATTATTTTAAATACTTGTGTAAAACATTGTATACATTTTATCTGTTCAATACAAATATTCGTTGAGCTAAATCTTTATTTTTGAATTATGAGTTTAGAGGAGAGCCAATTGTAAAAGTGGAACATAAAATATATTTAAGAGTGCGAAGAATTTGTTTTGGTATCACTGCGTATCAGAGTTCACTAGTAATCCTGTATGTCCGGTGGTAGTGTTGAGGTTAGACTACACACGCCTGGTGGCTTATTGTGGTCTCGAGTCTACGGAACCGTCAGGAGAAAACACCAAGTGTTTCTTTTGATGGAGACCTTGATCGTACTCAGTCGACACTGGCCTCGGATAGAAGAGTTACCTCCCCCTCACTCACTGCAGCTTTCCCCTCTTCAACAAACTCTCTTTTTACCTTCCACCTCCTCCTTGCTCTGGCATTTAGCTTGCTTCTTGTACGCTCTCCGCTAGACTATATCTGGAGGAAAACTATCACTAATATTAGACTTGCGTGGACATAGGAGACATATTTAAATACATTCCTCTACAAACTGCCCGGAAATATTATGTCTGGTTTTTTTATCTTCTAAGGGAAACTATACATTTGATCTCTATACATTTTTATTCAAGCTCTTTCACTAATGAACGGATCTAGATCAGTTTTGAAAAAACTTTCACAAAAACAACACTTGAAATTTAGGCCTTTATTTTCATATTACCTTGGACTAACAGTTTTGGGTTGAAAATGTCTAAATAATTCATGCTTTTCACACCAAAGTAACCTATAGCGTATGTTTAATTTTCAATATAAGCATTTATTTATTTAAAGTAAAATACTTTGCCAAAAGAAGATAAGAACTATCCTGAAATATTTAAATGATGAGGTCGGACACCTTTGCTTAGTCAGTTGCAATTTTTTCTACCAATCTAAGAGTACCAGCTTCGATATGGCGGGTCCAGAAATGTATGATTGGAAGAATAATAAGTTGACGGCTGGGAAACTATGTGTCTGTTCTAAAATTAATTAGAGATACCCACTTGATAACAAAGTGAAAAAATAGACTAGAAAAAATAGAGAAAATATTAAATGGGCACAAAAAAAATCCTTGTATCTGATTTTAAGCAAACACGTTAGTACAGTATATATTTCAATAATTTTAATATTTGGTTTATGTATAAAGTATTCTACGGTACTGTGTTATTGACAACATAAACGGTATCAAAATAACAATAACTAGCTCCTAAACTCTAACTCTTAATGAAATAAATAGCACGTTTTCAAAGTTTCAGCTGGTTAGATACAAACAAGATTTAGCTTGTGATAAAAATTTTAGTCACTAGTTTAAAATGGCTTAGATTTTGAAAATTAATCTAAGTTTTTTATAAGTTTAATACAATCATCCTAATCTTTCCTTTTTATTTTAACATAACATATTAATTCACGTTCAGGCTGTATACAAATGTACTTATTATGCTTATGTGTTAAGAATGAAGGTTGAATTTAGAGGAAATAAAGTATAAACACATATTTTCTTGGAGGAAGAGTCGAAAACCATTTAGTAGAAATCTACTTAGTTGACTTGATCTGGATTCTAACCCCGGTCTCCCAGTCTAGTCTACTGCGAGAGTGACGCTTTGAACGACTCGACCAGCAGATATATCAACAAGCTAGTGTATATATATGTTGTGTAGCTCAACTACTATACATGATTAATGACGTCAGTTGATGAATTTGAAGCTATTTTTGAAACGAGGTGCATCATACACATGGCACACTTGAGCACTTTAAGCAGGGGCGTTGCACGAAATGTATTTGGGGGAGGAAGGTGAACCAAAAAGCCTACTTTGTAAATAACTTAAAAAATATGTTTGCATAAAAAACTTGTTTGTGACCAAAAATATAATTTTTTGGCAATATGAGATTAATTTTTATAATTTTTTAAGAATGTTTGTCTTCGTTTCAATATTGCCAAAGTACGCCACCTATTCTAATCTAGAGCTGGTTCTATCCAATCCACTTCACTACACCCTATCCCTATTCTGAGCTGGTTCTATCCAGTCCACCTCATTTCACCCTATCTATTTTCTGTCAATTTTAATGTTATCCTATCTGCTTTTAGTTCTTCCCAATGGTCTCTAACTATTGGGTTTGCCAGTCAATAGACTGAACACGGTTCTATAATATTATATTCGCATTGCATGTCCAATCTATCATATTATACAAAACTTGATTATCCTAAAAAATGGCTTGTATTAAGTACGGGGTATGTAACTTATCATTACGTAACCTCCTCCACTCCATAGTAGCCTCATCCCTTTTTGGACCTAAAATCTTCATAAACACCTTGTTTTCGAACACCCTAAATCTGTTTCCATCATGTAAGGTAAGAGATAACGTTTCATAAACATAGAGGACAGCCAGTAGAGTAATTGTTTGGTATATACTTTGTTTTACATTCCTTGAAACCAGGCGAGATGTTATCAACTTACTGACCGAGTAATATAATGCATTTCCTCACTGTTAATATTTTCCTAATTTTCAATCTAGTATCGTGATTGCTAATTAAAATGGATTCAAAAGGTTTTCAACTACTGTATAATATATGACAATCATGACCTTTACCTTTAAGGGTGCCAACCACTTAATGGGAAATATCCCCACACCACTGCATTACTTATGAAAGTGGAGCTATGAATCCTCAACACCACTACAACAATCTTCAATTATTTTAAAGTTCCCTGTTGAGAAGACGTTTAACATTTTTTTTCATTAGTTATAGATGTTTCTATTCATTTGTCTTGAAATAATATTGTTACATTTAGTGTATACAGTCAAAATGAATATTATATTTTAACCTTTTCATGAAGTTTCTTATATAACTATAGAACTTACAATGTTGAGTTCTTAGATATAAAAATACATGTTGATGCCTATTGCCCCCATTTGTACACGAAGTACCTTATCCAAAAAACGTGTTCGTTAATTTGGTATTTCTGAACGTCTGCAGCACGTCAGCCAGTCAGCGGCCCACGATACGGGATCTCAAATTGGATGAATTGAAGCTACTCGCATTTTGTAGTATGGACACTTAAGTATGTCATTTAAATAAAAGGCTAACTGGTAGTGTCTACTCAAGAGCTACTATTTCAATAACTTGGTCGTAGCTACTCGAGAGCTACTCTGTCATTAACTATCCACACACAACATTGCCCAGTTGACTTGGCTTGTGAACAGCTGAAGGAAGACCCTGACCTACTTACCACCAGATAGCAGTGAGAGGAGAGAGAAAGAGAGAGTGAGAGGAGAGAAAGCACCTAACACTCTCCCTTCTAACCATAACCTTCACAGGCAATGTTACACGATGATCAAGTCACGAGGAACTGGCAGAGACGTTAGCAGGATTCAGAGGAACTGGGGGAGGAGCCTTTTTACAAACTCTCTCCAAGCTCTTCATTAATACTTATTATGATTATGTTTCTAATATTTTAATCAAAGGAATAATAGTTTTTGTTTACTAACAAGATTTTTTTTTTTTTATAATGCTAATCCACTTTTAAAAGCGCTGTCGGTAAAATCACAAAGAACAAGATAAATGGAACGGTATACTGTTCAGACTTTCTCTCTGCTTTAATTTGAAATAGAGACATTTAATTAAACTCCTTCAATTTGCGACAATAAATTATGTACACTGTTGCAGAAATACTCCACTAAAAATCATAATTGAACTAATATATACGGTTGCAGCGAAATTAAGTAAAGAGGAACATATCTGTCAACCAAAGATCATATTAAATAATTTCACATTTCCAAGTGCCTCCAATATATAAATGTATAAATACGTGTATTTGCTTATAGCTCAGAAATTATTGGTTTTATAAAAAATATATTTCAAATAAACGATTTTTATTTTTGGTAGTAGAACAACTTTTCGTAACTGAAACAACTAAGGAGATATTATCCAAAGTGAAAATCTTGTCCTTTGTAAAATAACCTCAAAAACATTTCCTTTGATAAATGAGTGTTCCCATACCGTTTGTAATGTTACACAGCGTGTATATACGGAATTTAGTCAAAATAATTGGAGCCAATTTTGCGATAGTCAATCCTTTTCTTTTTTACCTTCAGTAAATTACCCTTAATTTAAAGTTTGGATATGACTTCCAAACACGCCGTGAGGGAACATTTTGAAGACCCTAAGTATTAAGTTTTAATCCAACCGGTAAAACGATTTAGTCTCTAATCCGAGATACAGACACACAGATAGACAGAGGGCATCACTAAAACCAATTTAACCAAATTTGGTAACTATTTTATTAGGGGATGCACATCTTATGGTTATCACATTGCTACTAAATTTATCTTTTATAATTTTGACCAAATAATAGGCGGATGCCCCCTTTCAAGAAATTAAACCAATTAAGTCAACGTTAAAGTTTTAAGTTTAAAGTTAGTTTTATTGTCGGGTAATACTATCTCACTAACCAGATTTAAATTTTTAAATTGTTATTGGTAATATTATTAAATTATTAATATATGGTAATTATTATAAATACTTAAGACAATCACATTAATACATATATAAAATAGGTGTTAATTAAACCACCCCAATTTAAGTTGCGCGCCTCTCACCTTGTTGCACAAACATTATTTACGTTTGAATTTATTTTATCTTTTTTATTACTACTATTTCAATGATTAATAAAAAATAAAGATCATTAAAATAATTTGTTTTTAAATAAAGTGCTTTAAACAAAATCTTTGAATGATAACACACACATAACGTGTTAGTATAGCTTAGTGGTAAAATTTCGATTTAGAATAAGACATAACTAGCTAAACTATAAAGTGGAGTTAGAGTTCGATTGTTAGAAATCTGAATAGTTCCATCTGTTTTGTCTAATTGATTGAATAGGTAAAAAACTATTTATATAATAATTGTTATAGTGTTTAAACTTATTCTCTTTTTAATAATCACAATTTATTGATTGTCTTATTATTTGCTTATAGTAAATTTCAATACTAATCGCAAATTTCGAGTTACACCCTTCATTATAGGATTATTCTCAAGTTTAGCGATACACTGAAAAATTACTTAAAGATTCACTCTCCAATTTTGAAGTATTTTTATGTAAATTTCTTGAGGTGCCTCTCCCCCCTCTCCCTCCCAACTTGATCCCGATAAGCACCCACGTCCCCCCCCCCTCACGAGTATCCTGGATTCATCCCCTGTGCTGTACAAACATTTCTCCTAAGAGGTTAAAGGAAAAACATAAACTTCTTGAAAGACTTACTTATTTATTACTCTATGGCATTAGATAATTATTGCGTTAAAATTTAAGTAGTATCTCTTCACAACTATAGTTCACCAATATCTCAGAAAATATTGGTTTTATAAAAATATATTTCCAATAAAAGTTTTTTATTTTTAATAGTACTAAAATTGTACAGTGATAATTTATTTAATATCTCAAATAGTTGTGGAGATACGGAAATTTCCGCTTCTGTAAAGTAACATAAAAGTCTTTTTCATGGGAAAATGAAGATAGCCAGTTTATTTATAATCTTAATCAACGCATAGATATGAATTTTAATCAAAATCGTTATAGCTGATTTTGAGAAAATTGATTTTTTATCTTTTTGCCCTTAGGTTATATATCCAATTCCTAAAACTCCTCGGGGCAGCCCTATGAAAACACTAGATACCAAGTTTTAACCCGATCGATAAAATAATTCAGGCTCTAGTTGGAGGCATAGACAGACCGACAGACGGAAATTTCAAGACCACTTTTTCGGATTCCGGGGTCATGAAACGTTGAGATTCGTCAAAATCTCGAGTTCGATTTTTTTGACGATCACAATACTTTCTCTACCTGTAAGATAGAGAGAAAGTAATAATTAAGATCTCAACGTTTACAATCAGTTTAGAACTGTAAGAGTACATAAAAAAATGGGTACATAATAAGTGACAAAGTTATTAAAAGGATAATAAGAGAAAATGGGGAAAAGCTAATGAGAGAAAAAAGTAAATCTAATAAAATAATAAAGGTTTAAAGGGTTAAAAACCACACAGAAATGTAATGTTCTATAATAGATGTATCTATTTCGAGCTCTTCCAACTGCCAAGTTTACATTTTAAAATTCGATGTTCAGGTGTCATTCAACTCTCCGTGAATGTATCTCAAATTACCTGTGAAAATTCAATTTTATATCGGAACAAAAAGGGTTTTAATATTTGTTTTAGGAATCTTGAGGGACCCCAATTACTGTTTATTCATTTTGAAATTAAAGGATCGTACCTTAATGGATAGCTGGGTTGTTCTTATATTTGTTTGACAAATTTCAATCTTCTACCACACTGGAAAGTAATTCATTGGAACAATGCTTGGAGACACAAATTCTGCTTCCTATCTTGCTCAATTCAACAATGATATGTTAGGAACAGGCAGTGTAATAGCTTTAATATTTGGACAAAATATCAAGCACATCATCCCTGACAGTAAATTCATCGACAAATAAATTTTGGCTCAAAAATATGAATGTTGCGCTTATAGTAACAGTAAAATTCTAGGAAAATTTCCTGATGATATTCGGAGTTCTTACAGTGTTGTTAGTGACGATATCAGTGAACAACCACATTTTCCTACATAGTTTTTAAACAGCCTGTAAGTAATAGGTCTAGCCACGTGCAAATAAAACACAATTGAGTTGCCTATGATTAACATAAACACAATGAAGGGTCTGATAAATGGAACAATAATACGAGTGAAACATATGCACAATAACACCATCGATGGTGAAGTACTGACTAAAGCATCACGCGGGGAACGAACACTTGTTCCTAGAGTGAAACTAGCTCCTTCAGAAAATGTTTTACCATTCAAATCACAACGCATGGAGCTTCCAATGACAGTTGCTTCTGCCATTACCAAGAGTCAAGATCAAACTAGTTCACCCTAACATTCATCACCTCATATCATTGGGACATGGAAAGAGCCTCCACAGAAAGAATGTAGTAATAGAACATTCGGGTGTCTCCTGAACAACGATAGATTAGTACTTGCTAATATTGCCACTACTGGGCTACCAATGATGTACCCCAGGATGAGGAATATTCATTCATAAGCAGATATGTCCTAAAAAGAATAATATATATTTTCTATACAAAATTGCAGCGCTGAATACGATGGGAATCTTGTTTTCAATCAAATCCAGTTAATTCTCACCTAAAATGACCTCTAAAAGTGAACTTTTCAATCAAAATCAGTCATGTCCTATTTGATAAGTTTGCAACCAAATGTAGACACGTCCAGTCATATATAAATATACAGTATATTATTTTAATTCAAAACTAGACACGTCTATTGATGTACGTACATGTTTGGCTCTATATAATTTAAAGTAATATTCCATTATAGTTTTTAATAAGTAACTGTGTATAGAGAGAATAAAAATTGCGCTTTAAAATTATGTTGACAATAATTAATTTTGGTTTAACCAAAACAAGAGCAGATCAATTTAACACCTGATATTTAGTTGCAAGAAATCTAGTAGTAATCTGGAGCTCATATTTCTTTAAATACTCATTCCTTTGTTGTAAAGAAAAAATTTTGCTTTTGAACTAATTTTGTTGATGAGCTTTCATAGCATACTTAAAATAACGAGATGGATGACCCACCAGTTTGTTCCTCAAGTGTGGGATCAAGGAAAAAACAAAAGGGAACCACAAAACGTGATTTTGGAAAGACTGGGAGGTTACAATCATGAACATTACTATGAAATAATTTGCTATGATATTTATATAATATAAGTCATACTAACTTCTTTTTCAGCTATTTCAACAGAAATCAAGATAAAGATCCTCACTAAGTGCATTTTTATAAGCCGTGCACTCATAAAACTAATACATTCGTTCGTCTGCCATAAAGTTATTAAGGCTGACAAAATGAAGTGCATTCTATCGTTTAATGGTTCTATGGATCAATGGCAACGAAAGGTCACTTAAGTGGACAAATAACTACTTGATGGAGAAAAAGAAATAAGTAAGTAATGTGTTAGTGACAAAGAATAATGTGATTGTTTTCATTAGAGGGGGCAATACGTGTTTATTCATACAGCTAGAATACAAAACAACATAATATATTCTAGAACTACTATCTAATTTCACTGCGTTTTTTATTTAAAATAGTGTACCACATTACATTAATAAAAAAAATTTAACCTATACGCAAATATTGAAATTAATATAGATGTGCAATGTAATCCAGACATGTCCATAGAACTTTCAATAAAACCCAGATATGTCCAAGGCTCTCGTTCAAAAAATACATGTCCAATTTTTTTTAAAATTTTTATTGTTGGTGCCGTTTGACTTAAAAACCTCCAATTCAAATCATAAACTAGTGATGGCTGCGTCTACATTTTAGTTTATTATTAATTTTATTATGACAATCAGTTCGATAAATACTATAATTTTCCATTTTCTGGAAAATGATTTAACACGAACGTGTCTGCTTATGATTGTATAATTTTCAGATACGCAATATTATTATTGCTATTAAACATAAAGCAATTTTATTTGAAATTTATTTTTATTAAAAACCAATAATTTAATATCTCTAACTAAATAAATATATTTTTTATAGAATTCTTTTAAGTGTAAATATGATTCTTATGCTTTTTGGTGAACATGGATGTTCCCCTTTTCTAAGTGTTTCTGTAACAGTGTATAATATTTTCTTTATGCTCTTTGGTGGAGTGTTTCTCAACAAAGTATAATATTTCCTTTCACAAATATTATTAGATTTAAGTAAATGCTTCTATTTTAAGTTAAACGAGACAGAAAGTCAGTGATTTGCACCGTACCATTTGTTTAAAAATACCATTTAAATTTGCTTATTTATATATTAAGATTTGTACCAAAAAAGGTCCTAGTTAAACTAGTTTTTCATAAATTGGTTTCCTGTCAGTGATCGTTGAGTCCTTATTAAAGTTTCCAGCTTGTGTCTGAATCCAAGTGCCGACCTTTCTAGGCCNAAAGTTTCCAGCTTGTGTCTGAATCCAAGTGCCAACCTTTCTAGGCCAGATGCTTCCCACGGCTCACAGCGTGCGACTGCTCTTTATAACAGGATATAATTATACTCAAACATATTAACGGTATTTTACTAATAAACATTAATATAAATAGGTCCAGGTGTTTGTGAGTTCTTGAAAATTCGAGTTCTAGTCGAGTTTTAGTTGCTGGTTGAACTCAACTCAAATATTTGTACAAAATTTAAAAAATTTGATTACTCGGGATTTTAGATCTTATTCAAAGTTTAATCAATTTTATTTAATTTTAAGATAGCATTTTCATGGTATATAGAGTCACTTCAATATT
Source organism: Timema bartmani (assembly GCA_902151455.1). Lineage (NCBI taxonomy): Eukaryota > Metazoa > Arthropoda > Insecta > Phasmatodea > Timematidae > Timema > Timema bartmani. The sequence continues at coordinate 4,331 of CABFWB010005860.1, read as the reverse complement.
TCCTTTTGTCTTGTCAAAAAAAAAATCAGTACAGTTATAAGAAATTTATTTAAAAATTCAAATTTGTGTAACTATAAATTTTTCACTAAAAAATGTAATTATAAAAAAAATCCTTTTATTTATACATGAAGTTATCACAGAAATTCGACCTGAAATATTGATTGTACAAATACTGATTTGTTCTAATCGAACTAAAAAAAAAAACTCGATTTCTTTGAAACTCGTCTTGAAGTGAAAAATGCCTACTCGCATACACATCGAAGCAATGAAAATGTAAAATATTATTAATATCTTAAAGATTTTATACAAACGTTGTGATAAAATAAATTTGTGGGTGTTTATGTGGGTTGAACTAAAATATACCGAAATATACTGAGGAAAGTTTGGGGATTCCTGGCAAGGTAACAATGTAGGACCTGAAATTTACATAATCAAGTACCACAATAGCAATCAACAAAGTGCTTACCAACGATGGACCGCAACTACGAATATGGACAATACCTAACATAAAATAAATACAAGGTGCAAGGACCAAAAAAATGTATCCCTCTAAATCTAATATAAAAAGTATAAAATGTAAATGTGGATTATTGCTTTGTTATTTGTTGTTGATATTTTTAATTTCAGTATACTATCTGTGAGTACTTTTCTATAACTCATGCAAGCCTGGTACTACAATAAATAATTTGGTATTAGAATAAATAATAAAATATCATAGTTTCGAAAATTAATTGGATAATCCCTAGCACTACAACATTTAGTAAAGAAAACAACTAATGTGAATTTTATACATTTCAAACTATATTTATTAAAATAACAAAAGAGCGAAAGTTTATTGAAATAAAAGGTTGATGACCATTTCAAATTTTAATTCATATCTTATTTATAATATTAACATTACATAAAATATTGTTGGATATAGAGTCTCAAATACTGATTAATGACTAAACTAAAAGTTAACAGTAATTTATTTTGTAATTTGCTGATAGCGAGGCTATTCTGAGATAAAGAGCTTGGTTTATTGATATTGATATGTTCCAGCAAAGATACATGTGCTAGTTTTTCCAGTTTTGGTTGCTATATAAGACATTAGTTTCTGCACACCTCTTGATGGAAATCCCATTATGTTGCTGCACTGGTGTGTAGTCTTGCTGTTTACACAACTGTCAGTGGAAGAGCCTAGTTGTTTCACAATTAGTGTTCCAAACAAAACATTGTTTTCTCCACGGATATCACATTCCTCACCAATTTCACATCTACAAGGGACATACACAACTAACTCACGGGAACAAGGCGTAGACCGGTAGCTTAACATTTTACTCGCTAATACATTAACTTAAAACTTTTAATTCAAATAATTTTAAGGTTACTTGACATTTTGTCACCCCCCTATTCTACGTGCTTCCTGTCTACATCCACCCCTCCCCACCACATGCCCTCTTCTTACTACCCACTCGTCTCTTAACACACTGTATATACAAGTATTATAGGCCTCTACAATTTAACCCCTCCAAACTACAAGTGCGGAACATTTTTATCTCTAGGTCTGAGGCATCACTCTCTTGTTAGACTAGACTGCCATATGACTGGAAGATTGAATTTTGAATCTCAGTTGGGTGTATTCCAAAATAGTTTTACACATTCCCTCCATGGAAATTTGGGTACAATTCTTCTTAATTTAGCCTTCTTCATCCCTAGCTCTTAAGCGTAATTAGTATATATGCGAGTAACCTGAACAGGTGGTAAGACGCGGTGCTAGGGAACAAAGACCTGAAAGAGACAGGAAATAGTGAGGTGGACTGGATACGTGCAGCTCAGGACAGGGGTAGGTGGTGTAGAGTATGTAAGCATTATTCAATGCGGATTGAATGTAATAAGGCCATTTATATAAATTCATATTTCTTGTTAATTTGATAGCATCCAGGGTACAAATTATAACTACTATCAACATTTTTTGTTGAGAATTCAAAATTTGGTTAGTATTATTGTATGTATTTATTGAATTTCCCCGCCTCCCCCTCTCAAACTTCCTTAACCACCGATTGAAATAAAGTATGATATTATCGATTTAAATATCATATTATTACAAAAATGTAGAGATTTAGAGCTTGTTAATTTAAATTAATTGAAAAAATGACACCTGACACTGGGATTGAAACCAGGAGTTTGGCTTAGCCCGACAAATTCTTGATATCTCAGTGTTTGAGCACTAGCGTGCTAAGCTAGAGGTCCCGGTTTTGAATACCGTGTCCATGTGTCATTTTTCAACTAGTTTAAATTAGTTGAACGAATATTCCTGTAATAACAATGACTTGTCCCTTGTGTATTAACATTCATTTATAGCTTGCTCTAAATTATTTGCCTGTGTTCAAACATTTTGATTATTGCTATTATTTGTCCAATATTAGTATTAATCATTTTTCTATTTATAGTTTCTCGTACCATTGACATTATCATTGGGTCCAGCTATGTGCATTAATTGTAATGTTTAATATTTACTTTGCTACGTAGCACCAAAATAAATATTATATTAGTAAAACCCAAATCAAACAAAAATAATGTAGTCATACAAATGTCCAAACAAGATTATTAAGAAAAAAGTTAAAAGAATGTCGAGCTTTATCCATCTAACATATTTTTACTGATTCTACCATGAACACATTTGTACTCTTATCTAGAATCACAATATACAATAATTTATTACATATTCTTCTCTAACACTACTATGTTGTACAAATATTTAATCATATCTACACACATGTACAAAATGTACTCTTCTATAACAATGCCATGTACAAATATTTAGTCTCATTTATATCCTCCAGGCAAACATATATTTTCCTATCACAACAATATACAAATATTTTAGCATTTATTGAACCAAAATATACAAATAAAATTATATTAAAATCAAGAACAACGATTCAAAATACTTATTTTTTCTAGGATCAGTGTTTTCAACGTACATCGTACATCGCTAAAACGAAATAAAGCTAACGCTAATTCATTGTTTTAATTATATGTAGACCTACATAAACAAGGAGACATAGGAGGTAGAAATGATCTTTAGGCTACGGATAGAGTAGCATCGAGTATCACTCGTGTTTAAGACTAAAATGTAGAGTTATTTATAATTTTATTTCTATATATCTAGAAACACCATTTACCACTATACAACAATGTCTAGAAACACTATTTACCACTGTACAACCATACCTAGAACCACCATTTACCACTATACAACCATACCTAGAACCACCATTTACCACTATACAACCATGTCTAGAAACATTATTTACCACTGTACAACCATACCTAGAACCACCATTTACCACGATACAAGCATACCTAGAACCACCATTTACCACTATACAACCTTGTCTAGAACAATTATTTACCACTATACAACCATGTCTAGAGCCACCAGTTACCACTATACAACCATACCTACAACCACCATTTACCACTATACAACCATACCTAGAACCACCATTTACCACTATACAACCTTGTCTAGAACAATTATTTACCATTATACAACCATGTCTAGAACCACCATTTACCAATATACAACCTTGTCTAGAACCACCATATACCACTATACAACCTTGTCTAGAACCACCATATACCACTATACAACCATGTCTAGAACCACCATTTACCACTATACAACCTTGTCTAGAACCACCATATACCACTATACAACCTTGTCTAGAACCACCATTTACCACTATACAACCTTGTCTAGAACAACCATTAACCACTATACAACCATGTCTAGAACCATTATTTACCACTATACAACCATGTATATAACCACCATTTACCACTATACAAACTTGTCTAGAACCACCATATACCACTATACAACCTTGTCTAGAACCACCATTTACCACTATACAACCTTGTCTGGAACCACCATTTACCACCATACAACCTTGTCTAGAACCACCATTTACCACTATACAACCATATCTAGAACCACCATTTACCACTATACAACCATGTCTAGAACCATTATTTACCACTATACAACCATGTATAGAACCACCATTTACCACTATACAACCTTGTCTAGAACCACCATATACCACTATACAACCATGTATAGAACCATTATTTACCACTATACAACCTTGTCTAGAACCACCATATACCACTATACAACCTTGTATAGAACCACCATTTACCACTATACAACCTTGTGAAGCGCAGAATGTAAACATGCCATGTTTACATTTATTAAAGGTTGTCTTTAAGAGACACAAAATTACGTAGATTTTTAACATCAACAGAGAAGTTAAACTACCAAAAGTGAAGTGAAGTAAGAT
>CABFWB010005859.1:8064-39446 GCA_902151455.1 Timema bartmani | reverse complement strand
TTTCCCTGTGTCACAACCCCCTATGTGGTAATGGGTTTTCCCTGTGTCACAACCCCCTATGTGGTAATGGGTTTTCCCTGATGACTGGCACCAGTTTGGTGGCTCGACAACACAAGTCGAGACAAGAATAGATCACGACCCTGAATGATGTCGCAATGGGTTTTCCCTGATGACTGGCGCCAGCTTGGCGGCTCGACAAAACAAGTCGAGACAAGAATAGATCGTGACCTTGAAATCGTGAGCTAGTACACAAGGTCATTGACCATGTTCATGTTTGGTTCCAGTTTGTCAGCTCGAAAAGTCGAAACTCGTATATGGTTACACGACGTGTAAGGAACAGACAGGCTTTGCGTGAATAAAACACGATATTACAAAACATATATTTATTATACATTAAAGGTTTTACAGACATACATTAACGGTTTCACAGACTTGCATTAAAGGTTTCACAAATATTCATAATATTTATTAAACACTTTCACAAGAATGACGCATATATACGTTCATACGTTTTTTTACATTGTCTCTTAGATGTGTTAGTGAAATTGTTTTTAGTTCACAAGCCAGCATGTAATAGTCCAAACTGACGACTTGACGTGTATAGTAGGTAACACTGATAAGATCCAGGTTTCTGATGTGTGTTTCCACCATAGGCTGTTCGAGATCGATGGCATCTGCTGATTCTGTTAGCGTGTCGCATACATCCACGACGAGTGTGTTGATCAAATGGTTGCAATAGCGTGCGATGGGTATCAACCACATACCCCGTCGGTCGATGGTGACGTCGATGAGGACCCACACCTTAAAAAGACGCGCCCAGCTAGGTGCTAGATAGGCGACCCGTTTGAGTCCAGCGTCTTGTTTCTCGCTGATGACGACCATACGGTCACTGCACATGCGTCTCAGAGAGATTTCATGATTAGTCAGACTAATCTTCTGAGGAGGTTGCGTGTTGCTAAAAAATTTGATATGACCGACTTGTAGCTGCCTAGTTCTTGCCACTCTGTACGGTTAAACACTGCACAATTCACTCCGCATTTTTCTAGCTGGACATAGTGCGTAAAGTTGTTCTTGACGCTCATGCCGACGATGACTCACTTGGTGTCTACATCATCCTGCGGGAACAAAGTGTTGAAAATACTTGTGATGGTGAGTGGCTTCACCGGCTTTGCTTTGCGGGTGCAAACGTCTTGGCCTTCCATGATGTTTGATCGCTTCGATGACTGTCATGATTATGGCTGGCACGTCGTCGGAACGCCCCTTTTATAGGCGCACGATGATTGGACGCAGCCTCTTGAGGAGTGGCAAAGCCCCACAGTCTTGAAAAATGTGTTGTAATAACTCACCACCTTAGCGTCGTTGCCTGTATGATTGGTGGGCGAGAATAGAGTTGGGAAAGTTTACATCAGAATGTTCTGGGCGTGATAGAGAAGGTACATGAGAAAGTAATGTCCACAAACGTATGAGGTTATGCTTTGAAGTTGTAGCGTGCGGGATGTGTTTTTGCGTATAAATGCGAGATGTGACTCTATACGGTGGGGAAAACAATAACTGTCAAAGTATTCTCCCACGCCATTCTTTTCGATAAAAATGGCAACCCAATGCATCCCAGGCTTGGAGTGTGGATCTGTGTTGATGACGAGAGTGGCAGGTCGCGCTATTCTTGCGGATAGTTGATCAGCAGAGAAAACACTAGACCTAACGAACGGAACCACGGGTTTGTTTTCAGCGCACGTCTTATGATGTGCGTGTCCATATTCAATCATTCAAACTCTAAGTCCCCAAACGATGGAGGCCGAACAGAAATTCTCTATAGAACTATGTGCCATGCACATGATGCGGCCCAATTTAAGTGTTTTCAACGACGAACAACTTCTGTCATACAGATCTACGACGGACGTAGGTGTATATTTGGCTAGAAACTTTTTATTTTCTGCACCCTTGACGTAGACGGTTTCTGCACGCGTTGGCGCGTCGGAGACGAGGGATTCAAGCAAGCTGTAACCAACATCACCGCTATCTCAGGGAATACCGTGCAGTTTATTGACGATATAGTCGGATTGCTTTTTAGCAGCGGCGGAAAGTTCCTTGATACCGTATGGGGGTTTTAAAACCCAATGTTGAAGTAACACTCAGTTACTTGAGGATAAACTGTTTGCCGTCATCGATGAAGCTCTGGAAATCTACAATGACGTCCATGATTTAAAGGACGGATGTAAGGGGCGGGAAGTTGCTTATATTAACTCCCATAATCGGTCACGACGTTTCTGTCCTTGTAGATGGTGATGATGTTTGCAAACTCGCCGTACAAGATACAGTTGACGGTTTCGGTGAGAACTCTGGTGAAGCTCACTTCGATGCTCAGAGAGCCATGCCTCGACAAATTCCAATGCGATGTCATATGGGCGGACAGATTAGGTGTGAGATCGAAAGCAATGAAATGGTATCTCTTAGGGAAGGCTTCCCACGTGATGTCACTACCTTCGTTCATGAAATGGATACCCGTTCCAGAAAACAATGTGTGGTAGGACATGACATAGTTACCGTTTGAAAAATCGGGCTGCAACTCTTTCGACGGCACTTGCTCTCCATCCACGTACAGCAAGAAATGGTTCATGCCGTAGGTTTGGAAGTTTAACGGGTTCTTGGTGGCGTTTTCTTTGAACGCGGCGTTTGATACAAATCTCACGATGCATTGTTTGGGTAACTGTCCAGTGAATACGTTGTCCAGTGATTTCTCTTGCACACCCGTAGGAACAGCGAGTGTTTTTACTTCCACGCGGGTGATGGGATACTTTGCAAGACTGACGCTTAATGCTTTGGCATGTGCCAACAGTGTATAAGTTGCTACTTTGACACGTCGCACTAGAAGACCGGCTTCAACGATGTGAACCTTAACCTTTCAGAGACGGCCATTAGACTAAACCCGTCTCTGGAACGGACCAACTTGACTCTGAGTTCGGTGCCGTTCAAACTGTATTTCTCTTGGTTAAACACATCACCGTGTAGATAGCCCAAAAGATCCACCGTCTTACTTTTTGTGGTGAGACTGCGACGGGCCTCAAACCCCCTGTTGCCGGCGTTAGCCTCCTCAGAGGTTCCGGGGCTCTCTGCGAACCACAGACCACAAGTCAAATGTGTTATTTTGGCTTCATTGTTGTAATTGAGCAACGTCTCTATAAGCATACATGTTGCTGTACGGTGAGACTAGTTTTTGGTTTAAAAACATATCCACCTGTGTGAATAGCGAATGCAACCAGTTGTTGACGCTTGACGGGAGCGATTTGATCCACCTCGGTGAAAGCACCACCGTCGGGTCTCATGATAGCGGCCCTGCGATAGAGCATGGTCTGTGAAAAATCAATATAGAACTCGCCATGACCGGTAACGGTAAATTCAATGGGTGAATCATTGGTGAGGAGAGAGACAAGTTTGTACTGGATCCATTGTCCACTTTCAAGACTTGTTTGCGCGGGTGGGACGGAAAAGTGATCGAGTTCAATGCTGGCACACTCGAAGGATTGGGGGTGTAGAAACGACATTAACACAGAAATTATCTACCACTTCTTTCTTGACCTTTTTACGTCGGGAAACGACAGAAGACTAACGTCTGTGCTACTTACGACGCCCTTTATAGCCTGAGCCAGTCATTAGTGTGTCGATCTTCTGCTCCGCCTTGCGTTTAAGGTTTGTTCCAGTCTCACCGACACGCTGGCGTAGGGCCTCTTTGAAAGGACGACGCTTATTGGCGACGTCCGAGAGCACGTCGATACCCATATGAAGCGCCTGTTTTCTAATATCTTTAGCGCCGCTTCTCAGCAACGGTACGACGCTCTTGAAAAGGCTGCTGAAAACTTCCTATTCTGTGCCCGCACGGATAGGGAACACCGTGGGAGATAGAAGCTATTCCTGTTCCAGCCTGATTGACGTAGTATCTTTGGTAGGGATAGTTCATGTTGAGCAGCGTCGAAAATGAAGTTTCACGCAAACTTTTCCAAACTCGAATGGTACAGGTTCACCAGTGTCTGTTCATGGAATTGATTTAAAGGCTTTCAATTTCCCTTTTAAGTACGGGCACGTAGTGCAACGGAGTATAGCTAACTGTCTTATGTATGCCGCGTAGAAATAGTTTGTGTGGTTGATACCAACGATACGTAAAAGCGGTGCCACAATGTCACCCACGGGCTAAGGATTGACGATATCCTTTTAGATGTACATTTGCGAGGGCAAGCCTAGTAGAATGTTGGCGGCGTACGCTGATTTTGGGAATTTGATCAGATTAGTCTTAGGATCGAAAACGAGCTGTAGACTTAGTTGACTAAATAGAGTCAGCAGCTGTATATTTGGTGAAGAAGAAACTACGTCCACTTTTTTGTTAGGGTTTGTGTACTTGAATACAACTCCGAAATCCCCTTTAAACGCCTCTGCATCGTTTAGGGCTTTGACCAATTCATGGATAGTGCTGTAATTTCCAGGCGGGATGTGATCCTTGAATATTAGTTCCACGCCGTTAGCGTCAACCCAGTTGTACCATATAATATTTTGACCCTCGGGTACGGTGGTGAAAGAACACTGATATTGAAATTCGGTGAGAGCGACTTCTCACCGTCCGTCGAGTGTAAGACGGTAGGGTAGTTGAGTGGTGAAATTCGTGAGGGTATTTTTTGGGAAATATCCCATAGAGCCGTCGCTCGTCAAAGTGACGTAAAACTGATACTTAAAGGTAGGGCGATGACTTAACTGGCAGTAATTCAAAAATTAAACTTGGTGGGGTAACTTTTACACTGCACGTACACTTTCTTTCTGGTGCCTTTACCCTTGACACGTAGTATTTTATCAACTTAAAAAGTTTCAGGAAGACGTACGCGTTGCAATTCGGGTTCGTAAAACGTTCCATCCACCTCCTCGCCGTCAAGATAGGTCAACCTGTAGACGACTGGTTGTCGCAACACGATATTGCTGACTTTGAAAATTTCTTCACTCTAAATGCTTTCGTAACCCTTTTCAAACAGCATTTTGGATTTGCTAATACGCACCGTGTCACCGTCTTTGAGTTTTGGCTTACTATTCGAGTTTGGATGCTGCTTGCCCTACAAATTATCTCTGACTTAAAGCAAATTGGTTTCTGAAACGTCGGCAGGTTCCAACTTGATATGGGAATGTCTTGCGCCGTTATAAGTGTTGACGAGATCTTGGAGGACGTCCACATAGCGATACGTATTATTTTTGGTAAAGTAGCACCACATGCGTCCTTTCAGATTTCTATTGAATCGTTCCTAGATGATTGCCTTCACGTCCGGATTATGGGTGGTGTAGTAATACACACCTTCTTTATTGAGAAATTTCCAAACAAGACGTGACGTGAACGCTGTCCCCTTGTCCGTCTGTAAACTTAGAGGTTTACAGCCACTTTGTTTGAAAATGTCCTGAAAGGCGTCCCTCACTACGCTCCCCGTCTTGGATGGAAGCGTCCTCCCCCTTTCCATCTTGCTAAACACGGCGATGACTGTGAGCAGGTACATGATACCATCGTTGTATTTTCCAAGACTACGCATATTGTTGAGATCGGCTTGCCAGAGATCGTCAATGTTTGACACTGTGTACTTGTTTCGTGGAAACTTTATTATCATAAGTTTGTGTAGCGTATAAGCTTCCTGCGCACGAAGCCATTCTCGTACTTTTTCCGGATCTTTCTTGGACGCCTTTGTGAGCGATCCCGCCCCTGCAAGCCCCACAAGATGAGAAGGGTCGAAGTAGACGTCGGCTAAACGGTCCATTAAGTTCGGAAAGGCAGCAACCTGTTTTCTTACACCCTTTTCAGATTCATCTTTTTAGGGCGTTGCGATGGTGTAAGTATTTGGACGCCTTTATGAGCGACCCCGCCCCTGCAAACCCCGCAAGATGAGAAGGGTCGTAGTAGACGTCGGCTAAACGGTCCATTAAGCTCGTAAATGCAGCAACCTGTTTTCGTCCACCCTTTTCAGTTTCATCTTCTTAGGGCGTTGCGATGGTGTAAGTGGTTGGGGTACGGGCGTTGGTTCTCTAATGGGCGCCAAACATTTCGGATTTACAATAAATTCTTTCGGGACGTTTATTTTTTGAAGCGCCGTGAGAAACTCTCGCCACCCTGACGGCTCACTGTGTCTTCTTTCTCTGACCAGATCGTTGATTAAATCCACAATATTGGATCCACGGAATAGGCGTATCGTGAATACTCACTTCCCCGTTTTCGTCCCAAGAGATACCACCACTGGAATTTATATGTTTTAGTAAAAGCTTGGCATTTTTACGTGCCTGTAGTGGTATAGTATTGAGTACAACAGAGATGGGAAGTACAGACACTTCAGGAGCGGTCATGGTGGTGGTATTTCCAGGTAGTAGAGGGTGTTGACTAAAGTGCAGAGATCACTGTCGCACTTGTTGGTATAAAGTCCATTTAGATTTGTCAAGTTTTGAAGTGAGGATTTTTTCCATTTCCTTGTTCAGCTCGGAGAGCACTAGATTTGTGGCCGATGCCACTTGTTGGTGGTGTTGCTCTTAACGGTGTAATGTTTCCGGGGACACCAATATCATATTTTTCGTGGGTTCCATTATCTACTTGTTGAATAAGGAACCGAGGACACCGCTGATTAGTGGGGATAAAAGTAAGGACAGGAACGCTCCTCTTTTCTGAACGAGTAGTCGTCTCTTCTTCTTCCAGCACTCTCCTCGTATAACCAGCTTGCACAACACCTCATTGTGAGCACGTTACTTTTTTTTTGCGCATTTTTCAACAGCACCCACCCCTTTAAAGTGTTGTAGGCACACTCGCAAACAGAGTCAATCAGTTTCTTGTCTAATGTTTGCAACAAGGCGACACGTTACTGTGGGTTAATGTGATGCAGCGCACGCAGCAGAGGGGATTGCTTCAGCACTTTGGGACTCATGGTTATGAATGATCTGTAACCAGGAAGTGTCGGTGTTTTTATAGCTTTTGCGTGGTAGATACACGTAGCACCCGACATTTGTGCGGGTTCTTTATCTGAACCACTCGGGTGTACCTTGCTTGAAAATCTATCAATATATACCCGTGGGGAGTCATCTTAGCGTCAGCGTAAGCCTCTTGTAAAACACGGGGATTTTCAGGACAGACTTGACGTGCAAAGTTCTGAATCTCTGATATTTTTAAAAAGCACTATATAATGTGCGTTTAAGGAAATGTCTCTTTGGCCCTTGACCTGGTGGAATATACTTTGTGTAAGGTACATGAAGCTAATATTTTGATGGTGGCATCCTTTGGTGATAAGATCAACGACCACTTCGTTGGCTTCACGCATCAGGTAGTCCAGGATAATCAGCTTTGGAGAGTCATTACAGGTGTCATCCATTTCCGGCAAATCCTTACAGAATATGACGCGGGAACTTGACAAGTCTTGTTCGAATCCCGGTAGCCATAAAGCATAATACCAGATGATTTTATCAAATTTAACGTCACACACTGTGTCCAGGTGACGGATAAGGTCGGTCAAAAAATGTGACTTTCCACAGCCAGAAGGGTCGCTGATGATGGACGAAAATGGATGTTTCAACTTGTCCATAATGTTTGAGACTGAGCTTATAATCTAAATGAGCTTGTATCTATAGGATAGGAGGAGGGGGTGTGGACATTAAAACACAAACATAACAATTTTTATAATATTTTTTTACAAATATATCTCACATCGTGAAAAGTATACATTGAATATTTATTTACAAATATATCTCATACCACGAAAAGTATACTTGGAATATTTATTTTTACAAATCAAATTTTTTTGACAAATATATCTCACACCATAATAAGTATAGTTGGAATATTTATTTACAGAAATCTATTTTGGGGTGGCCGATGGGATATTTTTTGTACTTGCAAACGTAAGGATAAAACGAACACACATCCAAGTACTTGATCTTCTCTCCACAAGAAAAGTCTGCTTCGTGGAAGACTTTGATACAATTTGTACGCTCGCCAAAGAATGCGTCCCTTGGACTGAGGGGCTCCTTGCTGTACACCTCGTGCTGGAGTACAAATTATTTCAAGTCCTTGTCTGGGTGTTTCATCGCATTAAAAGTACACTCCCACATCTCTACGACCATGTAAATTTTTTGCAAACAAGCCATGGTCGCTTCATAGCGCGTCTCCATGGTCTCGTGGGGGCTGTTTTTGATAGGGGTGGTCACATCAGGATAACAGAGAGGGCACCCATGCCAAAAACAGCCCCAGAACTGGAAGACAGTGGTTGTATCTCCAGCTTTAACAATGCCGTCTAAACGTCGCCCTAACACATATTCCTCATGGCCGTTACCCACATGAAGGATAGAGACACCGCGTTTGTGGGCCTCCCAGCAGAACCATTGTACGGTTACGTGCGACTGTTGGTCTGCATACCGGTAGCCACCGTTATGGATGATACCGATGGTATTCTCCTTAAGATGATTTTGGCGGTAAACCAACATGGCCACTCCTGCGACCGTACACGCCTCTCTGAAAGGATCCACCCTTGCTTTTTCCATAAGCATGTCTCTAAGCTTTATACAGGCCTTCCATAGGATCTCTACATCTTTAATACAGTTCCAACTCACGGTTAAAATCAAAGACATAATTTTCTTTGACCAACGCGTCATACCACTTCTCCTTTCCCTCAGCCGATATCTCACCGATGCCGTAGTTCTCCGTTGGCGGCAAGGGACCCCTACAGCCCGCGTTTTCTTTTTTATTAAAAATGGGGGAAACGTCCCTTGGCCAAAGACTCGTACAAGCCGAATGTATAGGGCATCTTGAACAATGCTATCGGGAGAAAGTTCAGCGAGTCAATAAAGTGGAGCGGGCCGTAATGCATCTACATGATTTTCCCACCGTTCATTATGAGCTCTGGAGTCCATTTTTTAGCTCTGTTATATATTTTTAAATAAAATTCCCATCATAGCCCTTCACATTATGGCCTAGGAGGGTGATATCCTTAAGTTTTGTTGCTTTAATTTGATCTATAAATCAAAAAAATTGGGCCATTGTGGTATCACCCTTGAATATGCGCGTCCTATCACCCCCATATTCACTGCAATGATGGTCATTTACATCTATATGAAGGCAGGCCTTGCAACACGTCTGCATGACACAGAGGTTAGGTTCGTGCAAGTACGTGTTGGCCGCACCTTGAAGAAGCGTATCATGTCGGCATTCAAAATCGTAGAATAAAAAGATGAAATTGCTCTTTTCCAGTGACGGCTTGGATGGGGCCACCTTCATAAAGCAGAAATGACCAAAAGGACGATGGGTATCGCATACTCTACAAAAAGTCTCATAACACCTATGTGAATAATTTGATCTTTCCAAACTGAAAAATTTGTCACATACCTCACAAACATTTTTGACATCACAGACCGACATGTGACCTCTGCAAAAACCGGGACGTTTATGGTTATCAAATCATGTCTGGTTTGCGAAACAACGCCCACAGTTTTTACAGGTCACAGTTCGATCTCCATTGCAAACCGCTTTAGCATAGCACTTTTTTCACGCGGACTCGCACTTGTGCTTATTCTTAATACTAAAGGCCACACGGCACTCGCGGCAAAAATATGAGCAATTAAACTCGGCTGTCAAGCATGTTATGACATCAAAATGGTTTTGCTTATCTTCGTGAAAATACAAATCCAGGTAGCCCCTAAAGGAATGTTCGGGAGGAGTAGGCCCCTCATATAGGACCTGTCTCCCCCAACGTTCCCTGAACACTGTGATTTTGTATTCGGAGAGATATGTTTGAAATTGTTTAAGTTCAGTGATTCCCCAACCTTTAAAAAGATTCACACGGTCATCACGGCATAGTTCCTCTGCTTTCAGTTTTTTAATAGGATGACCCATTTTGATTTGTCTAAATGTGTTCACGTCCATGCATCCTGGCTCTCTTTTATTATCACATATAACTTTGGCGACAACCAATGCACGGGCAAGACAAAGTGTATTGCCGCCATTTTAAATCTTAATGATTCCTTTGTTATTACGGCTATATGTGCTAGCGGAAGAGAGTTTATCACAATAACGTGCATGCTCACTAGGCTTCTTAAAATGGCTGACTTTACCATACAGTGGTGCCTTACTTAAGAACAAATTATTACTCTGCAACACACGACTTACGTTATCAAGTACGGCTTGATCATCTAACTGATCCGCCCTCCTAAAAGAGACGAATACAGGATTCAACATCGAGTCCATGCTGTTCAAAAGTAAGCGAACATGATCATTGGCGCTGCCCCGTGGTTCTGCAACCGATTGACCGAATTAGTAATTTGTTCTTCAAGCTAGCTTAATGCGTCACGATCGCTTGCTGGAGCACCAAGATGTAAGGTAATTTATTTACCAGTATAAGAGAAACGCCTCAATTATTTTATTCTCTCCTCGACGATTTGAAGAGGGACACCTTGGGACAGTGCTCCAACAAACTGGTTTACCGGGCCACTAATCCCTGATTGTGGAGCCGAAGATTGTCCCGCTGTCGCCGCCGCCACGGGTTGTGGAAGGACCGTGGACCCCGTCTGCCTCGCCGCAGCTTGGGCTTAAACACCGTCTCCCTGCCTTGTTGGCGGTGCTCCTGCGGTGGGTTGGTGGAAGGAGGGAGCCGCCATTTTCACCCTCCATTTCAAATATAGCACACAAGCACATGTCAAAGTAATCACTTTAAATATAATTGTTCCAAACTTACGCGTCTTTTTTTCTCTTTAAAATGATACCACAAAATATATAATACTTTTCAATTTCAAACTACTTTTGGTAATTATATAATAATATAATATATTGTTATAATTTTTCCTAAACATAATTTGCTTTAACTGATACAAACATTCTTAAAGTGTGTGTGTAATAAATACACTTGAACCCTAGAACATGTACAAAATACAGTCCAGGGCAGTTAATTTATCTTATGAAAGGTCAAACCTACATTTTCATCCACGCCAGGGAATCAAACCCGGGACCCCTGGCTTAGCAAACAAATATATAGGGTTTTTCTCTCTTTTTAATAATCTTCTAAAGCAACAATATAGTTTCCCTGGTTAATTATTATGCCGGTATGTATTTTAATACCTTTGAAAAATATCTCTATAAAAACACTAAATCTACATTACAAGGGGCGGCGCCGGCACCCACTCCGCAAAACCCTTTGCCGGCGCCACGTGGTCCTTCAGGCCAGTGTATAGATTATATGAATCCCAGTAGTCTGAAATTTAATAAACACATATTAATTACTATCGCGGGAAAAAAAAACACTGCCAATTTTCTAAATCTATAGCAGGAATCTAATTACCCATGGACCAGTCGCCATCCGCCAGGCAAATTCCGTCCTCGCTAAAAAAAAGATAGAGGGTCCGGGCTATCCGGCGCTGCAGGCATCGGGAGTGCGTCTTCTTGACAGTGTATCAAAGGAACAAATACCACTGTACACCAAAGACGTAATAAGCAAAATAGTGACCATTAAGATATACAAAATTCTTTTAAAACATACCTGAATTTATCCAATTTTACAGCGCGTCAAAATTCATTATGATGTTTACTAGCCGCAATTATTAATCACAATGACAGAATGTAATGATTTTAAGGTCTATTTATAGGCGCTTCAATAGGGGTGTGCCGTGTGTAAAGGCGGCGGCTTCCTATTGGTCGACAATATTGTTTCCGCATCGGTGATTGCCAGATCCACGTAAATAGGCATCTATATACCGTTATCTTTCATTCGCGCTAAATCTTCCGCCGAGGATGGACGTCTTTCTCCGGTGCTGGCTAGGGGGGATCTATGAAGGACCGTCGGTCGTGTTTATTTTTTCCAGCAGCACAAATGCGGGTACTCATCACGCCCTGTGACGGGAGGAGGTAGGGGTTCGAGTCCCTGCAAGGTCAACAAACGCTAATTACTTTTATAAATACAAACCCTATATTGTTGCGCTGAAAGTCCCGGATTCAAATCTGGCTGGGGGGATCCGAGGACCACTATTCACCCTTCAGCGGTCGTGTTTATTTTTCCAGCAGCACAAATGTGGGCACACATCACGCCATGTGACGTAAGGAGTTAGGAGGGTTCGAATCCGTGCAAGGTGGACAAACGCTAATTACTTTTATAAATACACACCCTATATCGTTGCTCCAAAAGTCCCGAGTTTGAATTCCGTCAATGATATCTAGCAGGAGTAAACATAAATAATAGCTTTGAATGTTTTTAACATTTTAACCCTGCACAAATGACGGTACATCACTAATTTTATTATTCTGTCTCTCTCATTCGGGCAAAGATATCCAGACGGTGTTGGAGGGTTCGATTCCCCCTCGTGTTCAATTGTCAATGACACGCAAATGTGGGTACACATTTTTCCCTGTGACGTAATGATTCAAGTCCCTTAGAGGGCAACAAACGCTAATTACTTCACATTTCAAACCCTAGCAAATGCTCTTACACATTTCGCCTGGTCAAAATCAGCTCTTATCTCACGCTTGCCTGAAGAGCTTAGTTCGAATCCCTGTCATGCGTGTGTACTGAGGTCGGTTTCCTCCCTCATCGTCCACGGTTTGTGCCCTTAACGGGTAGTAAGACGCAGTTCTAAATACCAATAAGCTTAACTTCGTGGCTATTAGCAGGGAGGTAGGGGGATTGAATCCAGGTCAACCATGTCGCTTGGCCTTCACACAAATGCAGGTATATTTTATATCTTCCTCAACCCTGATATTACTTATGAATTTATGTAGTTATATATTACCACGTCAAAATATAGTTGCGAACATTAAATTCAAGTTATTAATTCAATATTACCTATGAATTAATGTAAGATCTATATATTATCTCGTCAAAATATAGTTGCGAACCTTAAATTTAATATTACCTATGAATTAATGTAAGAGTTATATATTATTTCGACAAAATATATATGAGAACATTAAATGATATTTTCTGTTGTTATAAGTAGCTCGAGGAATAAAACGGTTGTTTCTTTTTTTCACTTTATCCTTGGGTTGCAATGCATTTTATAATAATTCTTCTATACTTGCATCGATGGTCGCATGGTCTAAGGCGTCACAAGACGGCCGGTGACCGGGGTGATCGACGTTTGAAGCAAATGTGGGTACACATTCTACCTGGTCTATAAAAATCTGGTCGACCGGCAAAATGGTTAGGGTGCAGGACCTTCAGCCGTTCTAACAGACATTAACTGTGCTTAAAATATCGAGGTTTGAATCCCGGTGTGCACTCCGTCTAAATATCAGGCTCATCTAATTCTGGCGGGGGTAAATAGAATCCCCGCCGTGTAAACTGTAGGTATTTCTCTCTCCGGAACATTTTCTTAATCATCCCCATGGCTGATACCTACATCCGCTCATGTTGACGGACGTTACCATACAACCAATTTTAGTAGAGTTTTGCGGTGGGGGATGGAGGCCCCCAACTGAGCATTCCAAGGCCCCATAATCAGAGCTGTGTCAATGCTCTCTAGTTGCCGGAAAAAACCCATTACCACATAAGGGGTGGGGGTTACGATATAATTCAGGGTCGTGATCTATTCTTGTCTCTACTTGTCTTGTCAAGCCGCCATACTGGTGCCAGTCATCAGGGGTTGTGACAGTACGATGACGTAATCGGGAAAACCCATTTCCAGGAGAGGGTTGCCAGGGTCAATGACCTAGCTCACGGTTTCAAGGTAACGATCTATACCTGTCTCGACTCGTCTTGTCGAGCCGCCAAGCTGACGCCAGTCATCAGGGAAAACCCATTGCGACATAATTCAGGGTCGTGATCTATTCTTGTCTCGACTTGTCTTGTCGACCCACCAAACTGGCGCCAGTCATCAGGGAAAACCCTTTACCACATAGGGGGTTGCAACACAGGGAAAACCCATTACCACATAGGGTGGTTGCGACACATGCCTTGAAGGATGGCGGAATGAGGGGAAGTGAAAGGGGTCTCAAGGCAGGGGAACCATTTCTCACACTCTACGCTAAGCAGCCGTTGGGAAAGGTTCGTGCTGTGTGTTCCGGAAAGTGAAAGGGCGGCGAACAGCTGCAAGTGTATTTTTTTAAGTTTAAGAATTACTTATATCCCGTTCGGGTTTAAAGGCAAGTATAGATTTTTGAGTCTAATACTAAGCTCTATCTTTTTTCTTAGTAAACGAAGAAAATTTAAATTAGTATTGGATTAAATACTTTCAAGAATGTTGGATCCTTTCCTACAAATGTTTTGCAAATTGTGAGTGTTATCAATAGTAATCTATTTTCTTTTCGTTGGCTTCTATTTTTTCATAACCTTGAAGAATGGCATACCTCACATTTATTTTATAATCTGGTTACTATTGATCTATGCTTTAGTTCATGCATAAACTCTAATCAGGTAATAAAAATCTACTTCAGTTACAAATTTTGAATCTATTATTATTATCATCATCACCGCATCTTACTATCCGTTCGGGCTATACGCACTTAGGCTAAGTGCAATGGTAGGGTTATTGTGAGATGAAATGAAGAATCTACAGTTTAACGTGGGTTCCGAACCATGGTGGAGGCCTGTCATTCCCCACATTCACAAAATGTGATTAATACACGCCTTGTCAGAGGTAAAAGAAGGGTTTGGCTATCCGATAAATCTGTGCTGACACCGAGGATTGAATTGACTAGAATGCATCTATTGCATATATCTACAGGGTGTTTAGTTTACATTAAAAACTGATTTAAAAATGGCGAAAGTCAAGATTGTTAAAATATATTCTTCTGTCATCGTAGGCATACATTATATTTTACCATTAGCCCTTTACCTAAAAATTATTCCTAAATGTAATGTCGGGATATTGGTAATCATGTGCGAGTTTAAAGTCACATTTGTTCAGAGACTCACAATAGGTGTCAACAAATCTACAGGTTAAATTTATATATTATACATTTATAATGCTTACGTTATTTGTAAACTTGTCAAATAAATTTTTTAAAGATGCGTACCTAGTGTTTTATGTACCAATAAAATAATTGAGGACTATTTAGAGAGTCGTTTTTCTCTCCCTTGACTTTTACTATTTAGTGACGTGAGCTAAAGCCGTGTATTAAGTAGTTTTGTGTAATACTTACTCTGATAGATAAAGACCTTCTTTCAGAGTTCTCAGACATGGAGCTGTAAGTGGAGTCTCGGTGATGAGGTAGTCGTCCCAACTGAGAGCCAACCGCAACTTTATGAATTAGAACATGATTAATAACGGGGCTATACATTGTATAGTTGTATGTGTAGTCTAATTTTTATAGGAAAACAATTTGGAACAGCGATTCCCAAACTTATTGAATGAATTATCACCCCAACAATTTCCGTAACTTGGAGTACCACTGAGAGAATGCTGAATATTTACTATTTTGGTACAATGATGCCCAGGGATATAATAACACAGCTTGCACGGCTGCATCGGCTATATGAACTTGAATAAGTGTTGCCACCCCTACAATAATTGTTTAAATCTGTTTTACTGTTGATTGGACTTGGTCGTAACATTTTTATAAAATGTTATGAGGCCCTATATTTTACGACTTTAATTTGCTGGTTTTGTTTGTCTTCTCCCCGAGTACTACCGGGAATAATTGTACATACCACGGTTTGGGTACCACTGCTTTAGAGGATACAAACACATATTTTTTTGAAGTCAACATTGACAACATTTTACAATATTATTTTAAAGGTATTGATTATATTGATCAAAAGTGATAGTTGCGGATCACATGACTTGACGTATTAATTTATTAAAATGATTTTAGTAGCTTTTGTAGTTTGTTAAATACTATTCTTCATACCAGAATCCCACTATATGAATAATACTCAACCCGAAGATCGGTTGGATCCTCAACAGTTCCACGTCAGCTGTAAAGCCTAGGCAGCACTGAAGAGGCGTACTAAGGAAATGAGATAGGAGGTTGTTTCCCGTTGCTTTCCTCAATGAGCCAGAAGATACTATTGCACATCAATCTGCCAAGCTAATCGAAATGTATACACCAAGTGACACATTTTTTCGCAAAGATTTTCATTTATTCCTTTTGTAAACTGACCAAGTGACACCTTCACTCCATTCATCACAAGGACTGGATGTATATTGAATGCTATTTCTAATATCGTTCATATCTCTGCTATTTCTATATTTGTCAGAGCCATAAGTGAGACCATGACAGATCAATGAAAGTAACAACTTGCTCTAGCCCATATCAGAAGATATAGTGCATTGTAAATACTATATCTGACCAGGGATGGATGGGCACAATATTATTATATATAAATCCTAGTATAACAAAATTTCCATATAGCCACTACAACTATACATATTTTTCGTTTTCAGGCAATTTGTTCGCAATTGTTTTGCTATAGGCCTATATAAAACATTAAATTTATAAAAACATAGTATAAACAAAAACTTTGCTTTTTAAAAGGTTATCCAAACTATTTAACATAGCCTAGTGTTTTAGCTTCTAAAACAAATCCCATTTAGAATGCATAAGAAGTATAAATGATTTGACTTAGATATTCAATTCAAAGTGCCATAAAACTACAATATTAACCATGCAAAAATGATAAAAGTAGCTAGATATAATTACGCAAAAACCAAGTTTACCTTATTTAGATAAGAAGATAGTTTGTTAAAAATAATCAAAAAAGCATTAATGCACAAAATATTATTTTTAAATAGACCAAAAGAATTCTATACATTCAATTTTTTTAAATGTAGCACAATAAACAAGGTAAGAAATATGTGACTAATTTGAAAGAAAACTAAGTTAAAAGTGTGAAGTCCAGGGGTTATTATGAGTCTTAAGTCTCCTCAAACCAACTGGAAGGCTAAGGTTTTTATGATATTTATACGCTTAAAAAACACCCAAGGCGATAAAACTAACAAAAGTGCCTCACGTCCGAGAATTTGGCCCCTCCACTTTTAAAAATTCAAGTTTTTATGATTGCAATCGTTTGTTCTTTGTTTGTTCCAGATTGTTCTGAAAACTTTTTCGTTTGTTCCGTTTCGATAAACCCACAAATGGTATGTTTACATTGGAGGGGGGGTCAACTTCACGGTGCCCCCCTCCCACTTAGGGAAAATTGACATTTTTATGGTTGCGATCGTTTGTTCCTCGTTTGTTCCAGATTGTTCCACAAAAAGTTTCGTTTATTCCGCATTTGTTCTTGCACAAATGGGACGTGAACTTGTAACACTTTCTGAAAATTGAAAAATGACACCTGGACACGGGAATCGAGTCCGGGACCCCCGTGTCCAGGTGTCATTTTTCAATTTTCACAATATGATATCTAGATGGAGTATTCCTCACTAAAACATAAATAATAGCTTTGGCTATTTAATTCTTTGTAACACTTACTTACTCGTGAGGGGCCAACTTCATGGTAGCCCCCCTCCCTTTTGAAAATTCATGTTTTCATGAATGCAATCGTTTGTTCTTCGTTTGTTCCGAATTGTTCCGCAAAAAATTTAATTTGTTCATTTTTGATAAACCCACAAATTGTATGTTTACATTGGGAGGGGGGCAACTTCCCAGAAGCCCCCCTCCTCTACTTTGGAAAATTGACATTTGTATGGTTGCAATCATTTGTTCCTCATTTGGTCCGGACTTTTCGATATTTTTTTTTGTTAAGTTTTGATACAACCCCAAAATTAATGATGCGTTTACATTTGACGTCCGTGAATTCACCCTTCACCCCTTTTAAAACTAGTTTTTTTTATAATTATAATACTTTTTTCGTTTGTTCCAGATGGTTCCTCCAAAGAATACGCCTATTTCATTTTGTTAGGAAAATACATGAGATATTTACACTAGGAGCGTGGATTGGCGGCTTTTTGACAACCTAATTCTCCACATACTCACATACAACTTTTAAAAATTGATATTTTATCTTTGCAATAAATAATTCGTTCTTGGTTCATTTTAGAATATTTTTTCGCAAATATTTTCATTTATTCCTTTTGTAAAGACTCGAAATTATTTTTTCTAGTAATAGCTCTCTCACATTCCTTCAAAACTTTAACATTTTTTGTTTAAAGTTTATTGTTAGTTCGTTTGAATGTTCCTGAACATGTTTATCTTTATTTTGTTCTGAATTTCTTTAAAAAAGAGTGCTTGTTTCATGTTGATAGTTTTAAAATTAATATATTTTTATCACTATGCCAAGCTCCCTTTCCCCACCTCAACTTGATGAAATATAACACAATTTGTATTTTTTATAACTTTTTTTAGTTTGTTCGTTCTTAGATCTCTAAATAAACTAATGTCACTACTGATGATGATGGCCTTTTGCTGTTGCGACCTGTAGGGTCGCACAGGGCGTCAAGTAAACAATGTCCCAACCTCTGTGTCTCAAGTATGGAAAATCTTGTTTTTGATTCGCTCACTATGCACAAAAAAGCAATAAAGAGGCCAATCAAGTAAGAAATACCAAAACTGAGGCGACCCTGGTCTACAACTTATTGCTTGCCATAAAACTCATAGTAAACAAAATTATTTTTATAGCCGTCACTTCCTCCTAAGCAACAGAATATTGGTTTCGTCTACTTGGGCAGTTGTGAAATCACTGACAGTTACCTGAGATCTTACCTCCCCCCTTCCTTCCCCCCCGCCCACCAAACAGAGAGCTCAGAACTATGTTCTTAGAGCAGGTCGTAGTGGCGCATGAATACGGAAAACCTTTCGGAATCAGTTTCTCTTTTTATTCGTATTCATGACACCTTATACAATGTAAAAACCCAGGTTGCCACCAATTCTTGTGATCAGGCTTCCCCGGCTTCCCCATTGATCTCTATAATATAACTGGATAGACATCTGTGGCTGAAATTTTCGAGCTGTCGTCTGCATACTATTGTGAAGGAGAGAAGGAAACTTTCGAGCATCTCTTTCTCCCTTCCACCCATACAAGGCAAAGTGACATTTCGACATCATTCATTAATTTGATCGAATATATGAGATACATCAATGTGTGATTAGTTAAATGAAATAAATGTGTTAGTAAAAGCCTTGAAGAGCATTACAAAGTTCGAAACTAGTAAGTTTTTTCTTTAAATAAGTTGATGTAGGCTAATATATACGATGATTGTTTAGGGAAGCTCATTTGGAAGGCTTTATATTTTACCAGAATCCTACATTATAGTAGTGTTTAGGTAGGATAAAAGACCTTCCAGAACGGAATTTCTACTTCCACTCTAAACGGTCGTTTATCCTATCAAAATAGTAATATATTATAGTATTATTGTACGAAATAAAGCCTTTTAGATTGGGATTCTTACTAAAATCAGGGTTTAGTAGATACCGTACTTCCTACAAGCCTATAACCTAAACTATAATTCGAACGTAGGACTACGACACAAATTACGTTATTCAAACAAATGTAATATAGTTTTTAGCTAACTTGTTTCATTATATTTATCAAACTTTCAACATAATATGGTTTCTGAAAGCAATATACAAGATTAAAGCCAACCTTTAATTTAATCATACGTTCTACAATACTATAACCTAAATCGTTTGAACGTATGGCAACTACACAAAGTTTGTCATTGAAACAAAATTAATGTAATCAAGTTTTAAGATACCTTATTCATTATATTTATCGAACTTTCAATATAATATGGTTTATGAAACGAATATACACGCTAATAGCCAACTTTAAATATAAGTGTAGTCTTGGCAGACTGTAAACAACATGTATAACTACATATTTAAATATATTAAAGATTGTATTCGTATTTGTATAGTATTACCTGTAAAACTGAATCGTATATCCTTTAATGTAAATGATTCTTCAGGTAAGTGTGGTATAATACTTCACTCTTTTAAAATAATAACGCTTTTATTCATCAGAGACATGTTTTCGCATAAGAACATTGAAAGAAACCGTTAAATCTTTCCCCCCACAACGTAGCAAACAATAAACTTGAGCATCACGCTTTGGATCTCGGCAACGCGTATGCTTATTCCCATCCAATATAATATAGAGATCACTGGGCTTCCCTTGCGCCACCATTAAAGATGGCGGACGGCCCAGATCTCATTGACGTCATTATTTTAGTAACTGCTCATCCAATTTCAATAATTATTTTTGCTACCAAGAATATAATAAAATATTCTTTCATATTTGTTATCAACATTTTTGGATATATCCTTTCGTTATCCTGTAAAAATGCAAAAATCGTTAATTTTAGGTAAAAAAAATAGATGTATCATACTTCAAGCGGAATTACTCACTTTGCGCGAATATTTGTTTAAGTTGCGCTAATAATGATAACAAATTAAGCTGAGTTAAGTAAACAAAAATAATTTTATGATTCCGAGCTATTGTGACAGAAGTGAAATCCTACCCCCTTCCATGACTGAGTTGTGTGGCCTTTTTCATGTACGCGTATCAGTCGCCATTTAGCGTTCACGTCAAGTAGTGTTATGTCCAAATGTGTGATTTAATATCTTGCTATGTGTGCCTAAGGTATTAATATTTAATATGTCTATTCCAGTGGTGCCAGTGAATAGAAAACATTCAGATAACTTTAACGTTTGTATTATTTGTAATGAGATGGAAACCTAATACTTAAGCCTAAAGCAGAAACATATTTAACCATCCAGCATGCATCAGAACGGCGTTAAGGTGTTTCGAAACGATTTTTTGAAATGTTTCAACCGAATCAGCAAAACCAATCATTAGCATGGCACAAAATGTGTCTCGCAAGTTACATGTTAACGAAGAAAAAATTCTAGGAAGAAAATCACATTACAAAAACAGTTAGTGCTAAACAATGTGACGACGACGATGGACCTATCCCTCAAGTTCTTGTCGCTATTCTGGTTGGACAAATGTTCAAGGTATGGAGAAAAAATACAGGTGTATTATTTTTAAAAAACTAGGAACAAGAAGAGACATTATTTCTTTTGTCTGAGCGGCCAGAAGCCGAGAAATTGCTACAAGTGGCTTGAACTAAAGCTGATGGCGTATTAACAAAAATATGTATTTGTGAAATAGACTATTTGTTCACAAAACGAAATAAGACACCATAAGCCATGCCTTGGAAGCTATAGTTACATGAGGAGGAATTCAGGAAACAAGAATAGACGGTTCTCGCAAACAATTCCTCGTGAACTTCTACAAGAATCACTAAATCAGTTATTAACACAAATAGGAACTGAATTCGAAAATAAGACTTTTGAACTAACTTATTTGACCAATCGATTGTTGACATTTCTGGAGTAGAGGGCAATTGTATTGAAAACGGAACTACAAGCTATCTTCTAATTGATCATTTTGGTGAAAAGGTATTATTTTTGCATCCATTGGATGGATCTAAATCACTTGTTGTTTTGATGAGTAACATTCCTACGGGATGAATGGCTGAAAGAATTAGAGAAGTAAATAATTTCCGTAGTAGCTTGAAATACACTGTAATTCAGCTAAAAGAATAAAACAAAGGGGGAACAAACGAAACCTTTTGCAGAAAATCCGGAACAAACAAAGAACAAACGATCGCAGCCATAAAAATGTCAATTTTCCAAAGTGGGGGGGAGGTGGGGNGGAGGGGGGGGGGGGGGGGGGGGGGGGGGGGGGGGGGGGCTAACGTGAAGTTAGCCTCCTCAATGTAAACATACCATTTGTGGGTATATCAATACGGAACAAACGAAATTTTTTGCGAGACAATCCGGAACAATTGAAAAACAAACGATTACAATAATAAAAACCTGAATTTTAAAAGTAGGGGGGCCAACTTCATGGACGTATGTGCTTCTGACAGTCTTGCACTGAAAAAATAAACTTTTCTTTCACTTCCCCCTATTGAGACGATGCATACGTTGGAGTAGATTTATTTAGTACATTTTTTTCTTGTTTTCATCCATCACTACTACCTTTATATTTCTGCTCCTCCTCCCATTCACAAGGGGTACCGCTATTAACTTCAAGAAGAAGCTAGTCTCAATTAGCTGACAAATACTGCTACTGCTGATTGTGACAGGATTGAGGGGGAGATTGGGCAGTTGTAGAGGAACAGAGGGGATGAGGGGGTCCTCAGTACTTATGAAGATTACTCTGAAGCTATTCAGGAATGAAACACCTTTCTTTTCTACCCGAGCTAAAAAAATGTATCGATTTTAATTACAAATTATTGAGAAAATACACTAAGCTAAGTCAAATATTCAATTGAGTCGTATATTCAAATAAAACATAGACCACGTTTTTACCTACATAAGTTTATAGGAAGAACTATTTTAGGTAAAAAAAATTACAAGCGAATTAAATAATACAACTAGTATTTTTATAAATGCTAGTATTTGTACAGAGTTAAAAATTTCATAAAAATAAAAACAAAATAATCAAACCTATTTAAAAAAAATTTATACTTTCTTAAAAGGGTGTATACTTGCCTCTCTTTTCAAGACATAAAAAAGTAAATTGAAAACAAATAAGTTGGTTCTATTAGATCTTGCAAACTACTCCTATAAATATTGATTAAAAATAGATGGCTTTTAAAAATTCCAATATGAATTTTAACATATCACCTAGATGTGTAATATGGATATTAATTATCAAAATGATTGAGTTTTGCTAATTTTTAAATAAAATAAATATAAATAAATGAAATATTTGCATATTTCATTATACTTGTTCATTTTTACTACCTATACCTCTAGTTACAAAATTGAATTAATTTAGCTCATTTGCAAATATCCAACAAAGAAAATAACTATATTGTTGTAAAATGGGTTAAAATGTGACTTGCCCATGAACTTGATTTTTTTGCTACTCTATTGTAATGTACGTAAATATAATTGTTTTACATCAAGCACACTCATAATGTTAAATAATTTTGATAAAGTGTAATGTTCTTAAATGTAATTTACAGGAAACATAAATGTGCAAACATCTCAAACTAGTCTTGTCCTATAAAAAAGCTTAAAACTATCAATTTTTATATATCTAGATAAGTGATGCTCAATATTTTGTAATAAAATAAATATTTATTTCAATTGAAAAATCACGTTTATGAACTAAATTAAAAATAATTATATTATTATTAATACAAATAACTCACCACTATCGTATACTAAATTGCTTTTTTTTCTTTTCGAATAAGAACTCAAATCCGCTAGATCAACATTTTCAACCTTCTTTCCTTCCTGGCGATCCCCAAACTCAAGTCGTTTCTTTTTTTCTTCCTCTTCTATACAACAAACAAAAGTATATATACAGGGTGTAACGATTTATGTGGGAAGTAACTGGGGTATGAATAGTAGATATCAAAAAACACATGATAAACATATGTCCTATGTTCTTTAGTTCCAGAGATAAGGCCTTCCAAGATTATACTGGGGTTGTTAATAGCCTACTTGACACAACGCTGTTGCACTGAATGTTAATAACGTATCACTGCTGACACAAAGGCAGGGCTGCAGCTATTCGAATAAGAAAGTATCAAGTAGGGCTATTAACAATTTTAGAATAAGCTTGGAAGGCCTTATCTCTGGAACCATCGAACATAGAACATATGTTCATAAGGACTTTTTGTGTTGTTTTGAGGTCTGCTATCCACACCTCAACTACGTCCCACATAAATTGATACACCCGGTCGAACTCGGCTAGGTTTTAACCCACGAACATCGGGATTTGAGGTGAGCACCGAGGTTGACAAATAAATAATTCTATGACACATTAAATTAACACTATCAGACAAATTCAATATCTCACTAAGATTGGACACTATCTTTTGCAGTGTAAAGATGCATTTATTTCACCAATATCTATCTAAAAAAAATACTTTTAAAAAGATTTAATTACTCTAGAGTAATAATTCTGTCACTTTTAAGTCATTATACTTCCTCGTAAACTATATTTAAAGAAAGATCAAAATATTTATCTTAAACAAAAAATAAAGCCATGTGAAGTATTCAATCAAAATGAAACGTGGCCAAGAACCACTGGTGTATATGTGAAAATGTTAATATTTAAATATCTAAAATTAGTTTTCTAAATTCTCTATATACCACATATGTTTAAATATTTGTTTCAAAATATTTAGTTAATGCTTTTCTGTATGTTTAAATTAAATTGATATATGTTTCCAAACTAATTTACTAAATACATTATTTAACGAAAAATTCAGCTTGCTTTGTTCGAACCAAAAGACTGTCATTTGAGTTGCATCTGGATATACAGAAGGTGTTCTTTTAAGTTGGGTTTTAACATTGTATTTCCAGGCAAATGCTTATGTAGTTTTTTCTAACCATCAATATCCACAACATCTTAATTTAAGTCGTCATAAGCACAATTGTTCAGTCTTGGTTGTAAATTTATTATAATGTTTTGTTTTAGTTTAATCCAAAGGTACTTTCTTAACTTTGTTGTTTTGAATTTTGAATTGCCACTTTTTTAATAATTCTCCAATGAGAGGCCTTCCTCTCTCCTGATTGGACAGACGCTTTCACCTCTCCCTCTCTCACTCCCCCTTTTTTTATTTGCCATTACTGGCAGTTAGCTTATTATTTTTATATTTTTAGCTCCGCGTCTTACTACCCTTTCGGGTTATACGCTTATGCACTAATCACGCTAATGCTTTTAGGAATGAGAAAGGTACCCACATTTTTGTGGAGGGAGAGTGGAAAGCCATTATGGAAAAACCACTCTCAGTACACCCGACCGAGATTCGAACCTCGATCTCTCCATCATCGGCAGTCTATTCTACTGCGATAGTAGCGCCAAGACCATACGGCCACCGAAATGGTTTTAGTAATGTGGAAGGTACAGTTTGGTGGTAAACATCAAGCATGGGGGAAAAAAAGAGCCTCAAGAAAGGTGACTTACAAGGACCAAACTTTTCATTTTATAAAGCTACATTCTTCAAGAGAGTACCTGCCTCGGTGGCGTAATGGGCTAACGCGCTAGTTTAGAGTTGAGCCAGACTGCCGAGGATGGGGAGATCAAGGTTTGAATCTCCGTCGGCTGAACTGGGGGTGATTTTCGCTCAACGGTTTTCCATTCTCACTCCACGCAAATGTGGGTTCACTTACTCTAAATTCAACCTTCCCAATTCCTAGTCCATTAGTGTAATTAGTACTTAAAAGTATAACCCGAATGGGTAGTAAGACGTGGTGCTAAAAATAAATAAAATAAGAAAATTCAAGTGAGTCTTTCATCGTTATAACTTCAATACAATTCTCTTCTCGATTATGCTGGCTACCAGATTGTTCATCAATTCTAGAACGGTGTTAAAGGCACCAATAAAAATGTACACAATTCTAAAGTTAAAGAACTTTGTAATAAACCTTTATGCAGATATTGGTATCCCCAGCAGCCAGGTCCCACAAAGCACACGACTATGAGGACTACTAGAACAACAACTGCAGCTCCAATGGCGATCACCAATAGCTTGCCCCACACACCTAGAAACATCTACAGACAACAACAACACAAATATAATCAGATTGAAGTATTTATAATGGGTGAGACCATTTATTCATATGAAACCAGAAACAGAACAAGTGCCAAAATCCACTACCAATGAGTGAACAATGTTTGGTTTTCTTTATTATTGGAATTCTGTGTATATGTTAGTGAAGGTAATATTTTAATTTGTTAAAAATAAATGAATATGTGAAAAATATGGTTTACAATTTTAAGGAACAGGAGCGTTTGATTTTAAAATACAGAAAGATTAGACTTACTATTCCAAAGGTACAAGATTTGAGTCACTTGTCCTGGTGTCTTTTTATACAAATATTTGAATAATGTCTGTGAAAGGAATTTGAACATACAATATACATGAGCGAATGTGTCAATTCTATTACGAAAGGGTATTTTTTAATAAAATAGTATACTTTTGCGGGTATTTATTATCAAAATAGAAAAGAATAAGTTTCAATGTACAAAAATGGTTGGCCAAGGCCTCTGTGGTGCATATCAAATCACCTTGGGATGACTTCCAAGGATTGAAAGAGCCTCGAATCAAATTATTTTCGGCTGTTTACCTAACCTTTATGCAGATTCACGGGATGGCCATCATCAATAGTCAAAATGATACACAAGACATCTTACACCACTTTCTTTATTGAAAGATGGTATAGTGATTCATGTAAAGCAATACCAACTATCTTCTTCCGACAAACCTCCTCAACAATTAAATTATTACCTTCTTCGGTGGTTGCATGTTCTAAGGTGCTATTCTCGCAATAGACTAGATTGCCGAAGACTGGGGGATTGGGGTTCGATCCCAACTGGGTGCATTGACGGTGTTTCAACGCAAATGTGGATGCACTTCACAATTAAGCCTTCCTTATTCTTAACACATTAGTGTAATTAGTACATAGGCGTATCACCCAAACCGGTCGTAAGGCGCGGTGCTAAATAAATATCCCATTTGACCACTCATGATGAGTCATTAAAAGCAATTTTGTTTCGTTAAATGCCTTACAAAACATCTCCAAGCCCTATTTAATTGATCTCATAATCATGATGCCAGTGAAACAGGCTTTTATCTGGTAGCTACTAAAATAATTTATCCTAGGGAGCCCTAATATTACGCTTATTAATGAAACAATAGCCGACATAATGAATCACATAGTCCGACACCATAGCTTAGTCGGTAGCGTGTCTGTCTATTGAGTTAAGTGTCGCGGGTTATATTCCCAGCATGGCCGATAAATTCATCAGTGATGAAATGTGGGTTTCCCCTTCCAAAATGATGAATTAATGGCAGGGGGTTTGGTGTTGTCTGTTATACATAAACGTTAGGTCATAAGCTGTGTGCTAAAATAATCAGTCGGTTCAAAAAGTGAACGTTAATTATCTAAAATAAAATATTATTCATCTAAAACAGTTTTTCACCTTTATAACAGAATGTTAATTTAATAAATCAAAGCATAATTTTACGATTTCTGAATTTTTCTCCAAGCAACTACATTTTCCACCATTATTATTTTATAGCGAACTACATCATTATAAGGAATAAATAAGTACATCTTAATGGCACCAATTATGTTATTATTATTATTAACCACGGTGGAGGCCTGGCATTCCACACATTCACAAGTTGTGATTAATACACGTCTTGTCAGAGGTGAAGGAAGGGTTTGTCAATCAGATAAATCTGTGCCGGGACCGAAGATAGAACCCCAGGCCCTCAGCACAGAAGTCTGACACCTTACTCTTAGACCAGCAGGTCACCCACCAATTATGTTAATGAACCTATAAACACATTTTTTTTAAGTTTTCAATTCCATTCTTCGAAGATCCTTCAAGAATAGCTGACGCGTTATCCTATTTATCCAAGTTTTTGTTCATAAAATAGCAAATACACTATTTCGTAATAAATGATGACCGGCGATGAAAAGAATTAAAACAACAAAGTGTAAATCAAACTCGTCACTTCCCAGCTGTCAACCCATGACGGAGACGCTTTCGTAGAAACCTAACTGTGACAACAATACACGTATACCTTGATTTAGGTTGGAGGAACAATAGAGAAAATTCAAACATATTTCTTTGTGTCCAACATTGACAACATTTCTTTATACTACTTGTGTTATTTTATAGGTATTGATAATATCTATCGAAAGTGACAGCTACAGATAACATGAGTTTATGTATGAATGTATTAAAATATTTTTAGTAACTTTAGTAACTAATTTATACCGTTCTTCTTACCAAAATCCTACTATAGCGAATATCACGGTATAGGGCTGGGATAGGAGCAGGAACGGTTGCCTGGGCGCAATGGTCCTAGGGCACAGAAAAATAATATACCCAGACACTCAACCTCCAAGTTAAAATGATTGCGCTCCTTTTGGCAGCTTGAGTCCTTCAACACTAGGATCGCTGCGGTTAGTCTTATCATCACCCAGCAGTGACACTAGCGAAGCCAAGTGTTGGACTCAAGCTGACAAAAGGAGTGCAGTGAAACCCCCGTAAGGTTGAAAGTCTGTTTCTTACTTGTCTGTGTCCAACCATTTTGAACAGGAATACGAAGCATTAGTTGAAATTGAAGAAAATGATTATCTCACTGGACCCTTAGGAACTACAACGCGATGTCTCGATGTGAGGCAAAGGGTCTTGCTGAGGCCATTTCCAAGTTTAGATTTGTTGTTGCCCCTGTTACCTGGCTGGAATTCTATTTTTAATGAAATTAACGAATAGTAAACACATTCAGAAAGAATAATTTGACATTTATTTGACGCTTCAACAACTGAAAAAAACCTTTTTACAAGAATGCAGACTCGAAAAGGCATTGGAAAAAAAAACACTAGCTGAATCACTTGAGTTAGCAGACAACACAGGAGAATACACAGCTTTTCAAATAGAGGAAAAAAAATCCTTTTCTTTGCACTGTTGTGACTTGTGATCCCTTACCTATTAGTTTGTTTTTTTTACGTGTTATTAAAGAGAAAATTTTAACTACTTTTGGCCCTACGAATTTAGTGACTATGGTAAGAGGACCAATGGAGGAGGATAAAAGTTTATTTTGTGATAGTTTTCCATATAATATTCATTCACTGTATTTTTTTTGTTGTCGTCACGTCTTACTACCTGTTCAGCTTATACCCACAATTTATTGTTATTATCATATTTAAAAAACTTAATAAAAATATACAGCAAACAGATAAATATTAGATATGAATTATGCATGGGTAAGCTTGATGGTATTTAGGGTCAGGGCCGTTTTACGACCTTCGTAGGCCCTAGCCACTTTTCCTGTGTGTCCAATATTTTTACTAATTTTTATACTAATTTCATCGTTTGCACGCACAAAAAAGATTAGTGAATCTTGAAAATAGTCGCAAATTTTAATGCACCATGAACGCCTTTGAACTTCTGTTGACACAATATCCTGGGTCCGCCAATGGTTCACGATACGTGAAATGCAACTTCGCATAACAACATAACCCTTTTACACTATCGTGTCTGTGATTATATCAGTGAGGCTGTTGAAAAACATGATGAATAAAATGATTGTTTTATTCATTCAAATATCAAAATAAATATTTTAAATTAAAATTTGCTGTTTTTCCTTATTTGGGATTTATTTTGTGTATTTTTTTCAGGTGAAATATTGTAGACCATAAAAGTTTCGTAGGCCCTAGGGGTTAGGCACTGTACCTAGTTGGCCTAATGGATGAAGCGGGCCTGTTTAGGGTTACGGATGGTAAACAATACTACTGGGGCGAAAATTTTAAAATTTATCCCACCACAAATGTCCAAATGAACAATGACTTCACAGGAGTGAAAACCTTTCATGAAAAACCAACATGAGAAAAAAAAATTATACTACAAAATTAATATTTTCAACAAAAAGCACAGTGATGACCTTGACACGAAAAACTGACGAACTACCAAAAACAAAACATCAAACCAAGATTCACATAATAAAGTGACCATTGGTACTTAAAAAAAATCCTGTATCTGATATTATCTCCACAGTAAAATACATTCTTATCACATATTCATCTAATCAAAAAAGTTGTTTGTTGTTTTGGTTTAGCTAAAGTGTTTTTTTAACCAGGTGGTTTCCCACTCTCCCTCCCTCCACTTAAATTATTCCTTCTTTATAACTCTATCTCATTAGCGTCATTTAAATGTATATTTCCTGGATGGATATTTAGATGCAGTAGGAAAAGCAAACAAAAATACTCTCTTTTATGTGTAACACATTATTTCACTTATGTTTAACGTTGATGTTTTATTTATTTCGGACCAATAAGACACTGTGATTATAATTGAGTGGCCTCTATTTCTAAACTATATATTATTCGAGAGCAAATTACAAAAATGTGGGCATTTACCTCAGCTACAAACCACGTTGTGAAAATGAACATTAAAATAGATTTTGACCAAATATTTAAACTTTTTTTAAAAACTAAATGTACTGTTTATCTTTCATATTTATTAACGTGACCAAAATGTTAGGTTAAGAATTTAAGGTGTCGATTAAGCTTTAGCAAACCATTTTAAATATTCTTGATTTTTTTTTTGCTTTAAATCAGATAAGGAAAAAATAATAGGTACCTATTATTGTTTGGAATAGTAAAAGACTATAGCATGCAAACAAGACTGTTAAATATAAAGAAAGTATCGATAGTTGAGCTAGCTATGAAACAATAAATCTCTAGAATATATTAAAAATTGGGATGATATTTTATTTCATTGCCATTTTGCAAACAGTAATTTTAAATGTCGATGTGCGTTGCAGTTTTAAAAACTGTTTTAATTTTTTTTATTTTTTTTAAATTGTAGTGTGAATATATAACGAAGATGCTAAAACGCAGTTTTAAGTGCAGGTACTTTTATTATTATTATTATTATTATTATTATTATTATTATTATTATTATTAACTCTAAGCTCTCATTCATTAGTGAGTATTGATTTAGCTGATCCGACCTTATTGATTTCACTTGATGTACCTATTGCTACTAAAATTAATGACACCCCTAAATCATATATTGACTATGCACGTGGTGATTACCTTAATCTTTACAATGACCTGTCCACTGCTGATTGGTTTTGTGTTTATTCTACTACGGATGTTAATTTGGCTGTAGATAATTTCACCAACTTAATCCAAAGGAAAATCCAAACGCATATTCCTCAAATTACTATTCTTAATTCATCCAAATACCCGAATTGGTTTTCTACTACTCTTAAATATTATATTAGGAAAAAAACCCATTTTTTCAAAATGTTTAAATTAACAAATAATAGTGTATTCTATTCACATTTTTCTTACTTTCGTAAATTAGTTAAAACTACTTGGCTTATGTACAGAGAGGTGACCTGGTGGTCTAGGGATAAGGTGTCGGACTTCTGTGCTAGGGGTCCGGGGTTCAATCCTCAGTCCCGGCACAGATTTATCTGATTGCCAAACCCTTCCTTCACCTCTGACAAGATGTGTATTAATCACAACTTGTGAATGTGAGGAATGCCAGGCCTCCACCGTGGTTCGGATTTCACGTTAAACTGTAGGTCCTCCATTTCATCTCCCAATCACCCTACCATTACACATTAACGTAAGTGCGTATAACCCGAACGGGTAGTAAGGCGCGGTGCTAATAATAATAATTATAGACAGAGCCAATTGGATGAACTCAATAGAAAATAGTATTAAATGCATACCTAAAGAATTTTGGAAATTTGTTAAAAATAATCGTGTAAATAAAGTTTTCCCGTCTAACCTAGAAATTAATGGCAAGATTATAGCGGATCCTTTATTAATTACTAATGAGTTTGGGACCTACTTTCATTCCGTTTATAAATCAGCCTTTCCTGTCTTACCCTGCCCCGTTATTGAAACTAGTGCGCCCTTGTATTCATGCCACATTACACCCTTGGATGTTGCTAATGCTATAAAAAAA